>SSSI01008157.1:0-21088 GCA_004796505.1 Oryzaephilus surinamensis | reverse complement strand
CTCCGGAGTACTCCGGTAAAGCCCCCACTCGATTAGAAGGGCAGAATTGAACTGACTTGGAGTTGGAGTGACTATTGAGAAAATATAACACAACACGAAGTTGATCGGGCCACTCGTAGATGTTCGTTAACTTCCGGGATTGCGTCAATAGCGTTTCTGTCTCGTTTGCACACATTGTACACCCCCGCAACAATAGGAAGTTTTATTAAAGAAATTTGACCTCACGTCATACGTATGCACCATTGCACGGACGAAGACAAACCAACACAATCACGCACACATTCGTGCAAGAAACGAACGCACTCATCAAACTACCCAAAAGAGTAACATATACACACATACCACATATATATATATATTCGGGATGAACGGATTGCGCCTTAATATTGTAAGTTGTAGGCGTGGAGTATGCGAACAAATGAAAAGCGGACACAGCAATTAAGTGCAGAAATTCACATACTTCTTTCTCTTCACCAGTCATACTCAGAGCCGGCCGAAGGGTAGCGCCAAGTCGGGCAAGGCCCCAGGGCGCTTACGAAAAAGGGGCGCTTCGAGTAGGATTTTTGGGCAATCAATTAGACTTTTCTATTTTAATTAGAGAATTCGCTGATAAAAAGGCAAGAAAAATCAGTTTGTATTGGAATGTGACTTATTACATTTAAAAAAAACATGGGTTTCTTTTTTAATTTAAAATAAACAATAAAATTTTTTATATAAAAGGGCGCCTAAAGAATTTTTACCCAGGGCGCCGGAAAGGCTAAGGCCGGCTCTGGTCATACTTATTCCATGGTGCAATATTCCTTTATATTCGTACGAAATACGAAAATGTGTATGTATTTACTATTTAGTCATACAAAGCCGAGTTTAAGAACTTGTCCTAATCGATATGAATATACCTGTATAATATTAAAATGTATGACTTCTTTTTTGTAATATTTAAATTTCATTATACTCCATGGTAGTGTTTTTTTTTCACATGAAAAACACATGCATATAAAATAATGTTGAACAATAAGTCAAAGTTAAGCAGTAGGGTAACCGGTAAAAACAATATTATTTTGTGTATAATTAAACTAAATAGCCTTTTCCTAAAAAAATGTAGGTACATAAACATAAATAATGAAATTAAAACCATGGTCAAGTCATATTTTTTTTTCTAAAAAAAAATTAGGAATGTTTTAAATATGTACATATTTTCCTTAAACAAATGACAGTATATGTTATGTATTTCGGCGGTTTTAAATTAGTATATTTTTTTAGTAAATATTTACATTAATTTTTGTTAGTACAATATATATACATAAATGAAGCTGTAATCTTTTATAATTTTTCCATTTTTTTTTATTACATATGACACAAATTCCATATAATTAATAATTTCATACAATAAACGAAAAATTTATAACAAAATGTGCCATTTTATTCTAATAAGTGCGTATAGTTCTTATGTACAATTTAGAGAAAGGTAGGTAGGTATATATTTATACTCATATACTAGAGAGTTAAATTGGGTTAAATTAGCTAGGTTGAAAGGTTAATCACAGCATTAAAGTGTATTATTTACTGCATCATAGTGAAGTGGCATAATTTTCACCGAAAAAAATGAATTTATTACATTTTTTATATTTCATTAAATTAAATGTAATCATAAAAATGTGTTAGAAAAGTCGAAAGGAGTGGTTTGCCGCTAAAATAAGAAATTTTTTGTATATGAAACGTGACCAAATGAAAACATTAGCGTTGTTTTATTATCTAAATGTCGTAAAACTGCATTAGGATGGTAGCAAAAACGATACAATTTATTTAAATTTAATAGAAAATTTACATTTACACGTTTTTGACATTTGCAAATCGGTTTTTCAATAATTAAAGGATATATATATATGTATATATATATATAAATATAATGACACGATTGTGTAAACTTGTTAAAATAGTATACAAATAGTTATAACAAACATTATGCTATATATGTATATATATATATACATTTCATTTCGTTTAGATTTGTGTTTATTAGTTACACTTTTTTACAATTATATCCGGTAATGAGTATATATATGTAGCATATTACGTCAGCAAGCATCCAACAATATTAAATATCTAGTATCCGAACGTACAAATTAAATATTTCTGCTTTTATTGAGAGAATTCAATTAAAATTAAATTTAATATATACACATAAAATCGAGGTGTGTTATAGACATTGTCATTTAAAGAAGAAGCCATAAAAATGAATAACACAAATTACGTCACTTACTATATGAACAGGAAGTTGTTACATAACCATTTTATTGTTACAAATTTTTGTATTTTCAATTAAACGCATTCAACTTGAAAAATTCTAATGAAAACTTTGAAAGTTCTCTACAGTTTTTATATATGTATGTATACAATATTTCCTTTAAAACATAAAATATTATAAGTTCATGCCAGAAGAAGCTTTATAAAAAACGCGTTTACTTTTTATATCGATTCCAATCCAATCGTATACATATATTTTTCTTTGGTAATAATTTCTTTTGTTATTAAATGTTATATTTACCTGATTAAAAAACGTTTGCCTATTTGACACCAAGTGGAATACAGATACATAAAAAAATTGGAATACAAAGAATGAAAGAGTGCAATTTATCACTTGTCAATACATCAATAAAAATGTATTGCAAGTACATTATCAAACTTATATAGAATGTATTTCCACTAAAAGTGTCTAACTTTGTATAATAAAAGCTAATGATAGGAAATTGAGTTCGATTCGTACATCTACCGAAAAATGGTGTACTTGTCTGTCACGAAATTTACAATAAAAAAAGCATATTTTTAATGGAATGACCTTCCAAACAGAGGAAAATGGGACAAGTTGATCAAATTCCATCCCAACTAGTTTTTGGAAAGATTTTCTTAAATTAAGCCCACATTTAATAAATGTTCTTACAAATATCTACATATACGAACAGTGTTTTTTATACATTTTATCGATCACCAATACACAATATTATCTGTGTAATGTAAGTGCGTAAAATGTGAAACCTTTTTCATTAAAACTGTTTGCTAAATCGATTTATGAGTCCAAGAATACGTTATTATACATTATCTGCCAACATAAATTTGTCTTTATTGCAGTATAAACACTGTGTAACTTTTTCCAAAGTTTTTTTATGTACATTTATAGGACTATCGTCGTTTGTGCACGTGAAGGTGAATTTCCAATTAGGAATTATAATTAAAATGTTAAGGGCGAGAAAATTTTCAATTAAATTGTAATAGCTTATACATAATTATCAATAACCTTGGCATGACAAATATACAATTGTTTGTTACTTATATTTTCGATATAAACAGACGATAAGAAAAAATGACGACGATGTAAGTTGTTTTTGCTGTGAAAAACAAAAATTGTTGCTTTTCTCTTTTTGTTGGTTACACAATGTTGCAGTGCATCAGAATTAGAAAAAGAAGTTTTTAATTAAAAATTAAAAAAAAATGAAATCAGTAATACAAACAGTGCACTTATTTGCAACTGTAATAATGTAAACTTCAATAATAATGCATTGTGTGTGCTGTTTTAACTGTTCCAGTAATTTTCTAGGAAATATAATTATGCTGAAATTATATTTGCACGTGTGTTGAATAATGTTTTATTATTAATTTAATTTCTTAAACGATCCAGCAAGATCAATTGATACGCTTTTCATACTTGATTGATTCATGAATCATTTTTTTACGTGAACAAACAAGATTTTAAACGTAGATATGTATGTATATTTCTTACATAAAACAAAAATGAACACATTTTTCCAATCATAAAATGTAAGAAATTATCTAACCACCAATTTTCCAATTAACGAACTCAATGGCTTTATTATATTAATTAATTAATGGAAAACGATAAAAAAACTTTTTAATGACAATGGAAAAACATCTAAGGTATAATAAATTTCAATCTAAACATGTCAACACAATACTGTTATAATGTGCTAATGACCATTTAGATATGTCGATGATTTTTTATAAACATATATTGATAATTATGTACATTACTGGGTATACTATATAGTGTATATACTGTAAGGTGGTGGTTGTGTACTGGTAATACGTCTCTCTTTTTCATCGAGCACCTGTTGCCCACATATGTTTAATAAAATATACCCACTAGATGTGTGTGTTCCAACACACAACTTCCACTTTACGTGGATATATGATGAAATAGAGACAGAGGTGACCTTTTCCACCCTGTATATGTGCTTCGCTAAAACCCGCCAGCCTGTCGTCAGTTCTCTACGATGGACGGCAATGAGTTTAGTTGATCAATAAATTTATAAATGTGTATGTGTGTATAGTACACTAAACACTATACAATATACATATACATACACATTCACATATACTGTTATAGGTATTATACACTTTTTAATAGCTTAAGTTGTGAGGGTGTTATAAAAAAGCTTAAAAATATTGAAAAGATTTGAAAATTGGTGAAAATTTTTGATTTGAATTAATTTTTAATTTGCAATAGGTTTATATGTCCTTAATCGTTATATGAACATCGAAAATCATCACAAATTATTTCTTTTTTTAATTGCTGGCAATTTAATTAAATATTACGTTATGTAATATTTTACAGCGTTTCGGATTTTCGTGTCTTTTTCATGGAATAATGTAGTTAACTAGTTACGTTATAATTGACATATTAAACACATTTTTAATTTTAAATTTTAGAGTCACAACGAAAGTATTATATGTATTATGAATTATGATAATATCACTTATGCAGAAACTGTATAAACAAAATAATGATCAAATCGCTTTTATTGGGGGTACAGCAGGTGGTATGTTGAACTGTTACACCGAAATGTGTTACAAGAACTGATACTTTCACGTGGATGAAACATAATTATTAAAATTGTTAAAAAGAAACACGGTAATTTTTAATATCAGTTGACAAATTTAAAATTTTTCATTAATTGTCAAAAACTATTCCACAATAACTTATGTAAATAGTAAATTAATAGTAAATGTACCGAACTTAGGTTTAAATTAAGATGTTGTGTCAGTGATTTGATTAAAATTGGATTAGAAACAAATAACCGAAGGTTTGAATCGAAAAAAAAATTGTTAGTAATTTTTTCCAAAAATCCACAACATAATATCCACAGTAGCCGTAATCGTATAACATTATTACATATACCTATAATAAGAAAAGATACTATTATTTGCACCTGTCTCAAAATAAGCGCAAAAAAGCAAACTAGCATTAAAGTAACCCGCATAACGTTTGAAGTATCTCCACACAAAATTTTACAAAACATTTTGTTAAAAGATCATTAAACGAAAAAGAATTTACATTTAGGTTGAGAGCAAAAGTATACTCCAAAATAATTATAATATTGCATGGAAAAGATAAATGGAAACATCTATATAAAATTATTTTTTAATTAAAATGTTTCTCCAAAAATTGTTTTATATACCTTAAAAGTGCTTTATTGCAATTTATACGCGTGCACGATTCAAATTCAAATCAAACACAATTTAAATAAAAAATTCTACGAAAATATATTTATGAACGGAAAATATATTGTAGATTGAAATGAGTGAATGCAGGCACATGGAACGGGTAGTAAATATATAAGAGGTCCGGAAATACGGAAACAGCTGAGCTCTGAAGCAGATGTCTTGTATAGGGCACCTGCTTTAAATATAACTTTTTTTAAAAAAATACTATTAAAATCATCTACCGTATTGCCACAGCAAATATTCTTAAATTTCTTTTTTGAACATCAAAAAAAAAAACAACTTTTGCCAAACAAGATTGCAAAAATTTTTATGATTAGTTAAAAGTATTAAAACGAGCATCTCTTGAGCATGTTTAATTTATTTCATTGTATTTGTCGTATTCTCAGATTTTATAACTTTATTTTTATTGCATTACACTATTACTTAATTAAATGTTAAGGTATCTCTAATGTATTATAAACGTACGTATCATTAAAGTCTCTAAAATGCCCTTTTATCTGTATGTCTATATTATGTCGGGATAGTACATAAAGGCTTTTAGTTCGAAATGTTATGTTTACGTTATATTCAGTTCCCTTCTATTGTTATTCTAAATCATGTTCTTTATTTGCAGTCATTAAACGTAGATATTGCTAAAATGTCATTTAGGGTTTGGTTTCACTTTGGAAAAACAGGTCCCTTCCGCAATAAAACACACACATTCAAATACGTTTATACTGTTTATAAACACATATATATTCTCATATATAGAAAATTTCCACTTAACATCAGATTGATAAACGCACATTTTATTTTAACACTGCAAAATGTTGAAAAAAATGACAGTTCAAGGGAAGCTTTTAATGTTAAACGAAAACGATCAATTTCTTCAATTTAAATTAAAGATTCTTGATAGTAATTTCGCACATCTTGAATTTGTTTAATTAGTTTCAAAGTTGAAAGATAATTCCATATACTTTTAAATAGTTTTTTTTATGTCGTTTTGCAAACAACAAACAAATTAATATCTTGTTATTCCTATCAAATATGTAAGTACGAGTATTTATTGTATGAATTATTCAATTTGATTTTACTAACAAATTTTGTAACCACATAATAACATATTCCACACAATATATGTACTATATATATTATAAAGTTAATTCAATTTCAACTATAATCAAGGAAAATTTTACTTTCTATGAAGTCGATAGTTGATTAGTAACGTAATATGCATTTTAACTTTGCCATATATTAAAGTATCGTATCTGATTTCAGAGTATACGGTTTAATAAAATTAATGAGTATTAGTACATGTATAGCAAAATTCCGTAATTTGCTACACCTTTATTTAAAATCACTCAAACTGAAAATGAATCACATATAATTTGCGATCAAAAATAGAAATACATATTACGTTTTATCGTCAAATGTCAACAATTTTTAATTAGTACTAATAGTACTAATCACACTTAAAGTACCGTTTTAAATGTACAAATAAGTGTAAAAAATGATTAATTTTATATACGATGTGTCATTTATAGGTACATTTATTGATTTTTTTTAAATGTTCTGTTGTATACATTTTATTTTTACTCCAATAGATGGTTAGTGAAAATGACATAGCAATAATGGAAAATCCTAACAACCCCGAAAAAGTTTCTCCAACAACAAAATCAAAAGCGATATCAATGAATTTGGAAACTTTTTATCAGACTGTGATCATGAATAACTAAACTTTACTAATTGTGGAATTGAGCTCTTTAAGCTGGAATTCTAAGTATTAGTCTCGGTATTAGTAATTGGTTAAGAAAATTTTACCATATTTTCCACAAAATAAATCTAAACGTTGTGGGTACGATTTTTTTCATTAATTAAAAAATTTCCCACTTTAATTTAGAATTTAGATTATATAAGCACAAACCCCACTTTAACCTTTTCAATAGCGATCTCGACTGATTAAAGGAATGCTGACCTGACAATATTCAAAACATTTTTTTTCTAAATATTCACTTTTCAACAGCAGCAGCAGACACAAAAAAGCCATCCTCAATTTCCGATAAAGTTCAATAAAATGAAAACAAAAAGAAAATAATTAAGTTCTAGAAAAATTTTACAGTAAACGTTAATAATTAGATAATGAATGTAGGTTCACTTTTGTCCTTCACGAACCATTAAAATGATTGTTTTTAATTAATTGATATTCCACATACGACATGCACACAACACAACATGTTGCCTCATTAATACTTGTGCATCTTAAAATCTAAGGTACAACATATAATAATGGTCAACATTTTATTCTATTCTATTATTTAAACGCATTTTATTGCATATTATATGCATATATACGAATTGTGAGTCACACACAATGAGGAGCCGCTAGGACTTTTGAACAACTCTCTACATATGGGTATATATTTTATACAACTCCTTAAAAATGTAAAAATATTTTTTAACATATATTAAATACCTATATATATATTAATTTATAAATATTTTAAATATTTAATATATGTATACTGAATTATTTTCTATATGCATATATATTTCAAACTTGTATATATTTAAAATGTTTAACAAAGTCCTAATCGGCGCCTCATACACACACTCGCATTTATATAAAATACAAACAAAAATAAAGTTGATGTCAGAAAATTACGTTGACAATTTAAATTATATTGTAGGTTTGTATATATGTATAAATTTTCCCGCTATTAATATAATATTATGCAAAACAAATACATTTTAATTAAATTTACAACGAAACCAAATCAGACCTTTTGTCTATACCACCTGATGCCGTTCACATCCATGCCAATCACCCAACCCTCGAATTGGTCGGTACGTATATTGTCTTCGTTTCGGCAATATTCTTAGTCACGTGTTTATATGGAATGGTAAGACGGTCCCCGTATAAGGGTGACAAAACTGCCCCGACACAGGGGGAAAGGTGACCCGATAATGAGTGTATTCCTGACGCGCCCCGGCGCACCTCTTTGACTTCCGTGGCCGCACCTTTATACATTAACTAATGCCAGGGCTTGGCCCTTTGCACAGCCACCTAGAGTGTACACATATATATGGGTTTACATTGATGATGGCTGAAATAGGGACCAACACACACATACACACTGTTTCAGTCACGGAAGGCTTTGCTGGCTGGGTGGAGAACTCGAGGTGATATAGGTAACATAGACTTGGTAATAAAATATTGTGAAGTAAATGTGATGCGGCACACACATTATACAAGTTTATTAACAGTATGGTGTCTGATTTGAAATGTTCTCGCGTTATTTTTACTTTTTAGTAATCGATGCATTTCCTCCATTAATTTACTTTGTTTTCAGCTGATGTGGATTAATTGACAATGTTATAGAGGTACAAAAATGTAAAAAATTGTAATTCAGTTGTGTTCGTATTTTTATAGAAAAATCTGGTATTTTAAAGGGCAAGCTATTTTTCATAAATTATTTACTGCATCCGTATGGTAGATTGCAAATATTCGTTTATAACTTTATAACTTGTGCAGCATATATACTTATACCCATCTGATTGTAAATGTTACAATTATGAATAGAATTTAGAAAAAGATAGAATGTATGGATTATATTTGGTGAAAAATGGGATAGGTATATTTACCAGGCGGGCTAAGTTTACAATTTCTAAAAATTTTTTTAGAATTTAGGAGTGTAAACCTTAAACAAATTATATCAGTTTTAAACTGATTTGACGAATTAGACAATATTTAGTATTTACTGTCATAAAACATTTACGCCATACCTATTCATCTATTAGTTCGTAGAAAGTAATTCATAAATCATTTATATTATAAGTTTTATTGTTCGAGAGGCAAGTATATAGCGGACACAGTATACGACTACATGAAATAAATCAAAAAGTTTATTTAACTTTTTAATACCCTTAAATGCATTTATTGTAATGAAAGTTGTCTATTTGTAACAAAATTCGAACTGATTTGATTTTTTTAGTTACTATTAAAAGCAATACCTACAGGATGGTATTAAATCATGCATTAATTCTTATTTATTAAGTAGAAGCTGTATAATTACTATAAATCGTTTTTATATCGTTAATTCGTTGCAATTACTGAAATTGTTTTCTAATATTCCATGTATTATAGGTACAATAATGAATAAATATAATTTGTATCTACTTAACTTGTACTAATTGATTAATAAATGTTCGCACCCACTTGGTGTAATTGCTGCCAAATCGAGTAATTTGTAATTTTTTCATAATTAATAAAATTAAAAACTAACAGTCTTACGATACGAAAATGGAAACATTTGTTATATAAAAGATTTTTGTATACTCGTACATACTCATATACGTATAAAAATAAAAATAAAATTTTGTTCTAAATTACTCACTAATACAGGTACTACAAATCATACGGAAAATAAATAGCAATAAATAACTAGGTAATATGAGCATTATATTTCATAAAATTTTTCGAATATTTCATTACAAATAGGTACAAAAGCTTTAATTTTTTTAAAATAAAAAATTACATGCAAAATGTTATATTCGTCTGTGGAAAAATTGTTAGTAAAATATTTCGCTCTATAAACAAAATTTTAATTAAAACGTGAGTGCCATTAATGTCGTATTCATTTAAATAATATCCATAAGATTACAAACAAATCAGTTCTTTCTTAACATAATTATTGTACAATTCTGACAAGTTATAATTTATTATTTCATAAAGAGTAATAATTTATCATTAATACACACACAAACATTATTGCAGAATAATCTAAAAGTACTCATGTCAAAAACAGAACTTACACTTATTTTCCTCAACCTTACACAGATTTCTCAACCTGTTTTGCATTTGCCAATTACCATTTACCCAGGCATTTTAGTCCTGTTACTGACAGCAAACTGCCACACCAAATTAAAGAAACAGAACGAGACAAAAAAACTAATATATGCACATGTAAGAATGGAACAGAGTTTAGAAAAAAAAACAAATAAAATCGACTCAATTTCAAATTAAATTAGATAATAATTTTAATTGCAGGTCTTTTCTATTGCTAGTAATAACCCAACACACCCACATACACCAAGTATAACACTAATTATTAAAAGTCTGTGTAATTCTTATACAGTTGAAAATGTCACATCCATTTTAGATTTGAAATATAAACGAAATTTACAACAAAAATTTGCAATTACACAACATTATAGTTGGGATAGAGGGGAACAAAAGTGGTAACCAATTGCTTTCTATAACCATTATTACAACTAAGTTAAAACGAACAAAACAAAAGGTCCAATTAACTGATTTTAAATTACTTTTAAACTATAATAACATAATTGTCCATTGATAGTAAATTATGTTGTAAATTATTAGGCGTAGGATGGGTACATATGTTAGTTACAGGGCCATCGAATATTATAAAAGAAGTTGCAAACGAACAATAGATTTAGAACTGAAAAAAAGCTCGGCATGTAAGAGTAAAAACGTGCCTGTTTTTTCGAATTATGTCCTATTTTTTCAATGACATAATGGGTGAAAATGATGACGATAATAGTGAACTTAGTGACCAAGGTAGATTCCTAACAAAAGGTAACAAACACTGAAACCAAACACTTTGTTAAATTCTAAATATATAACAAAAGTTGATCGGTTTTCAGGAGCTTTTCTTCTCACACCATCGCACGATTTAAGTTTAGACAAGGCTGCCAACATATGTGACAAACTGAATTTCAGAGGTAGCTTTAGTTTAACGAAAACAGCTACAGGAATATTGTTTAAATTTTCTGAACCCGAAGACTTTCAACAAGTTTTTAGGAAAGGTTTCCACAAGGCAAGTACAGAAAACTTAATATATAAAATAAAAACAGTTTTTTTTTTCGAAAAGATTTCAAAACTAAATGAATTCCATTAGAGTTGGGAAACATTATTCATAAATGTTGGCTTTTTTATTATTGTATTCATAAATCAATGATGTTCACGTCATTCACACATTATTTTTTATACAATGCGACACTATCGAAATCGTTTATCGAAATATTTATAATTGTTCATAGTGTTTTCATCTAAGATTTTCAATTTATAACTGTATAATAATTTATTAGTCCATTGTTAATACAATGGTATAAAAATAATTCAATACAATAAATAATAAGACCGTAGATTTATACTACTCCTTTTCTTAATAGGAAACAATTTTCATAATATACATTTAATGTAAAACAATAAACAATTCATCAATACCATAATTAGTTATTTCCACCATTAAAAATTTGAAAAAAAAAATAGAAAGGATTGTTTTGAAATAATGATTTAGTATTTTTTGGTTTTATATTGATTGATAAATTTCTCTTTGTATTCATATTAATTAATCAAGAATACGAGTATAGTAATAATTTATATTTTAGGTGCAATATATTGCATAATCAAATACGATTTATTGAATAAAAATATTTCAAATTAATGATCTAATCCCAATTGGGAAAATATCACCTCACCTGTATATATAGTATTATATAGATATTATAAATAACAATTTAATTTAAATAATTGACTGAATAAAATTTCACTTAATAATAAATAAATTTTACGCATGTTAATTAACAATAAATATTTACGTTAATAGTACCAACAACGTATAAATGAATATAATTTCAAACGATTTACATAATTCGACAATTTCATTTGTCGTTTTCGTCTAATAAACAAATCAACGTTTATTTTTCAGGTAACTGGTGGCCGTTTATATAGAAAAGTATCAATTCCTTGTAGGCCTCAGAAGACGTTCTCATTATTAGTGCACGAAGTACCGTCCGATCTACCAGAAGATGATATAAGAGCCAGTTTATATCGTTACGGGTCCGTGGTATGTACACGAGATTATATACAGAGTGTTTATATTCCCGAAACATTCCCATCTAGTCCATTAGTAGTTTAGGTGCGAGTGTATCGAATGTGAAAACGAAATTCTCCCTCCGTTAAGATAAATAAAATCTATTATTATGGCAAAGAAATGTTATACAGTTTTCTTTAGTTGCTTATTTTTATATCGTTTTTGTGGAATTGTTAAAAGCTTTTAATAAAATTAAAAAGAACAGTTTTATTTTCAAGTGAAATTGTTTTAAACAAATAAGTGATGAATTTTAGACATAATAAATTAAGAATGCTTCTAGAATAGAAACACACACCCGTATATGACAATTAATTTATAACCACAAGACGAGAAAAGACTGTCGTATTTTATCATCATACAACAACTATTGTTGCAACAAACAACAAAAAAAAAAGAATAAAGATAATAACACACAGATGCCATTGTGTTGGCATTCAACAGTTCGTTTGATTCAAGTTCATTTTCGTTTTTTTTTTTCTTTTTGGTTATAGGTTGAAGTGATAAGGATGAATACGAAAATTGATCAAGCCGCTGGTACACCGAATCCGATTCGGGTGACCGTAGCCTCTTTAGACGAATACAATCAATTATTACAACAGGGTTTGGATTTTTACGGAGCCACATATTTTCCCACTGAACCATTCAAAAAGGATCAACTGTTACTTGGTAGCAAAGAACGTCTATTGCCTGTATTCGATTCAGCTGGATTTTCACGACTTCCACCACCACCAAGTCGTACTTTGAAGCCACGATCCTAAAATTTTTGCGGAAACCGAAAATGACGTTCTAAATTTTTATGATCGGTTCACGTTTATTGTTCATATGTATGTACAAGTTTATTGCGGCCCTTTAAATGTTATAAATTATTATTAATTTTCCTAAAATTAACTAGATTTTTGTACGGGTATCTTTTGCTTGTCTAATTTTTCTATACACTAAATTGTTATTATATAATATTGTAGGTATTAAATTATTTACATGCAACTAAAAATATTTGTTTGTTTGATTTTATATTTTAGTCACGTTTAACGAAATACTTGTACAAAATTAAAAACAAATCTCCATTCAATTCATATTTTTTACTTATAGCTGAAATACGTACGTAATTTGTTAATGTTTAGTAAAAATTTTCATTTTCAATACTAACTACCCGTACTCTGATACTAATATGCAATTTTCTTATATTTCTCATTCCCGTTTTTTTCAATAAAATGTTATTCAATGAAACCAAAGTTGATTTCCTTACAGCTACACATTAAAAATAATGAACGTGCACAACTAATGAGAAATACTTCGTGAACGAACTTGATGTTCAACTTGGTGTAATACAATATTTTCGATGAAATAAGACCTAAATCTTATCTGATGAGAAAAAAAAACTAAAATGAGAAGTTTGCCTTCAAGTATCTATTATATACGTCTAACAAAAAAAAGTCTGGATGTTGACGGCTCTTCGGTTTTCCATTCTTTTTTAAATACAGTAAAATGGATTTTTATTCACCTAAAAGGGGATTTTATATAAAATGATCGAATAGAAAATGAATTTGTTTCTCGATTGATTTTCAATCAATCCTCCATTCCAGTGATGATAATATATATATTTTTGATTAAAATTAAAGTTTTTTTCCAAAAATAAGAAAAATTACGTAGGGTAAAGCATTTTGTCGTGTTTTACCCTACGAGTATAATTAAATTTATTTACGAATAAAAACTGTACAAGACATGCCCAACAGAAATATTTAATATCATTGTTTAATGGAAAAGCCATAATTAAATTTCAAGTTTTGTTCCTTAATATCAACGAACCATTGTGGAATAAAAGAGAAAGCAACAGAATTTGGGATATGTTGGTCGTATATTTGACAAATTGAGTGCGGTTTTTATCTAAACTGGTTGAAATCATTCTAGTAATACATCAGAGGGAGGAGAGCCTGTGAAAAGCTCTATGAAAAATCGATTTAACACGACTATCAATGTCCAATATTCACGCTTTACCGAACGAGAACTGCTCAAGTTACTTGAATTTCTTGATTTTTCACAAACATGGATGTTGATGACGACTATACGATGAAGTGGATGATAATGATGATAAAAAAGTATATATAGCACGATGATGAATTACTTATTTTTCAGTATAATTTTGAATATTTACTAAAAAAAATGTTGTATGCGTGCATAATATCACGGTCTTCTTTCTAGTTTTGTTATCTAATTCATTTTTCTTTGTAAGTTTATTTAAAAACACAAACAGACGATTTATTTTACATGTTTCTGACAACATCAAACTGATGTGTACGTACAAATTACGTTTATTGAAGTATATTCAACGTAATAAATAATTATGGACTTTGTGATATGATATGGTTAAAAATTCTAATAACAGACCAAAAAAGGGATCTCCACAACTGAGCCTAATTTATACATTACATTATTATACAGCCCAAAAAACCTCAACTTTCTTCGTATAATGAAACGAGATGTTCTTTTCTTTGCCAAAAATGTTCGTCGTGTAGAGATTTAGTAAAATATCGCAATTATAAAACTGACATCACTTCACTAAACTGTAATCTACATTTTAAAGATTCAAGTCTTGACTTCCCTAATAGAAAGCGTCATTATTACATGAAAAAGTCACGTGGCAGCAATTTAATGTGGAACGTAGGATTATATCGATTATGGCCACTTGAAAAATATGTAAGACTATGTAAGATCTCACAATAAGGGGATGGAAATGATCTTCACAGAGTAAGAAATATGTTCGTTTTTTTTGCTCTTCCCAGTTTATATCGAGAAATGCTGGTCCTAGCCTTAAGCAACTATAACAACATATACCAAATTTGTTGATAGTATTGTTATACTTTTTTTATGTTAGTACATATACGAGTTAAATTATTGTTAAAGATGAACAAATCTCTGTAGCAGTTTTGTGGTATGTCAGCAAGAAGAAAATGTCTACACAAGAAAATTTTATCAAATTGTACACCAAAAAAAAGATAAAAGAACATATAAACCTAGAGATTCTTTCACCAGATTATGAAATTTATTTTTTTTATATGAAAGAAAATAACAATTTCGAATCAAAAGTATGAGGCAGTTTTTTCTCTTTTTTTTTCGTGAAAAAGAAAAATCATTTTAAGTTATAATATTTTTAATAAAATTTGTAATGGAAATAGATTGTAAAATGTTTTTATAAACATAATTACGTAAAATAAATATTTTCTTCCTCAATAATGATTTTATTATCAATGTGTTCTATAAAAACAAATTTGCTTATGTAACAAAAAGTTATTAGTTTTAATCTCGTATAAGTCGTATATAATAATTTACAAATCACTTTTTTGTTTTATGTTTTATGTGTGCTAAAAGAATTCATTAATGCTGCTGGCTTTTCATGTACATTAAATATGTACAGGAAAATGCATACAGTACGTAATATGCTCTCAAACAGTGTGCAAGTAATATACATTTTAATTATCAGTTTAAAAGGTTTTAAAATAAACTTGATATTTTAATTAAATACCTATAAACTATATAACTTACAATTGTGTAACTATGTCACTTTATTTTTACATCTACTTCTTTATAATTCTTTACATTCTCAACGATGTGGGTGTTAAAACACACTTTATTTGATTTGTGAAGTTTTACCTTAAACATTTTTTATATTTTGCAATTGTTAACCCAAAAAAAACATCTGAATCATCAAATAACATGATTCTACTATATAATATTGTGAATTTTTAGAATTTCATACATCACGAATTATTTCCACGAATATCGAAGAAAACAATCTAATTTTATACCGGATTTTTCCATCCATAATGATTTTATAATGAGGAGTTGCAATTACATTAATTAGTTAACCAAACAAATTTTCAATGTACTTAAACCTTTCTAGATGCCTCTGTTTTCGAAACTATTTAAAAAAGTGTTTTACTTGTAAAAGCCATTTACTTTCAGTAGATACAATTTGATAAAAATGATAATTTTTTGTTATAAATATTTACTAAGTATAAATAAAACTGTATCATTATTATACACTATACATATATTTAATGTAGTACTTTTGTTTAAATTATTAATATTACTCATATCTTCATATATTCATTTATTTTAGTTATTATTAGAACATTTTTATTTCATTAGAATTTAAAAAAAACATAAATATTAAACAATGTTACACTTATACATTTTAATGATAAAGATATTCAATAGGGTTCAACAATTTATAAACTAATTATTCGAAAATTTTATTCAATTTCTAATTAAATTCGAAAAAATCTCAAATATCCATCCCCAATACCTATACATTTAAATCAATACCAATAAAATTATTTAACGGTAGCTAAAATTTGATCCATTTTCCATTTGATTGTTTCAAGATAAGATTTTAATGTTGAAATATGTTGAAACATTTAATTAACCTTCATATACAACTAATCACAAACAGTGCAACAAAATTTCGTTGTTAAAAAAGTGGCCGACAATATAATTTTTAATATTTCCGCAATTTTTCATTTCCCGTGGTTTTTCATTTTTATTTTTAATCATTTATAATGTCACTAGTCCGTTAATGTATACAAATTTAATTACAACTTACTTTGTACATATTATACAGTTCCAATGATATAAAATATTTACAAATACTTGTTGTATCATGATAATCGACCCCGTCAGAAAAAACCGAATAAAACAGTACATTTTAATAATTCATGATAAATTAGATGTAAAACTAATAGCACTGAAAATAAAATGGAATACTATAAACTCGTTGCACCATTATTTAATCTTAAATGCTAAAATACGCCAATAAAACTCCAATATCTACAGGTAATAGCATGTAAGTAGAAAAAAGGTAGGTATTAATAAATTGCCCGAAGCTAAGGACCTTCTGACCCACATAATTGAACTCGAAAACAAAAACGATTACATGAAAATTGTCTGAAACTGCACTCACCTGTCTGAATCCAATGACGAAATAAGGAGGAAAACCGTGACGAAAATTTTTGGATGAACTAATAGTACTGGGTTTAAAAGGACAAAAAAAGTAACCAGTGGTGGTAGCGAACGAGGAGACAAAGTCAGCTGTAAACCATGGCCTACTTGGCATTGCAGGATAGCATAGCAGGAATAGGACATGCGGTTGGGGGCGCATGGGCAGTCGAAATGATGCAACAGGCGATCAATATGGGATTGAGTGAAATAGAACATGGGCTACACATACTATATACTCTTTGGATTGGGGAGGAATGGTTGTGTGCTTGATGGTTTGCTCGTCGTCTTGCATATATAGGGTTATTACATCACCCAGCCAAATCTATGTGCCATCGGGCCCATATTATATTATGAAGGGGTCTTTACGAATTAAATTTGCAAAATTGGTCCACATTATACGGATAAAGCTGCTAACCCCGAACGGTAATCGTATTGGTGTTAAGTTGTTGTTATTAAAGTGAAATCATTCCAATAAAACGATTTATGTTGTGCTGCATCAGACACGTCTCTCACACTCAAACTGTACCATATATATACATATATATAAAACATGGCTTTTAATAAAATGTCTCAATATATTTTAGCAACTTAATTAAATTTGTTTCTTGACACTAAAACATTTTTATGAATCTCTAAATTGGTGACCTTATTAGACAAAAGAATAATTAACTTTTGCATTATCTAATTTTATTGTTAATTCTATTTATTAGATTATCGATAAACACGTATAATATATTATTAAAAGACATTTGTGAGGCTTTAATCCAAAAATATCAAGTTTGGACACCCTAGTTTCTATACAAATATTAAAACTGAATACAATGTTTTCACAATTTTATTATATCATATACGAGTACATATATACATTGTTCGTCATTAAAATTTCTTATATACATAATGAAATGAATTTTCTGAAAAATATCCTAATTTTACATTAAAATAACTTATATATGTGAATATAATAAAGATAAGTTCGATTCTATTAAAACAGAAATTGTAAATTTATTTTCCAATATATTGTGAAATGTGTTTTCTAGTATTTAGTCATAAAATTGTATTACTATCAAGCAATTAAATCATAAAAGCCATTTTTTATTATTTTATATATGTTGAAAACAGTTTTATTGTAATATAGTGTAAATTTAAAGTAATAAAATGATACCAATGTGGAACTGAAAATGCTTTTTTAATAACATATTATATTTCGATAAAACATTTTCCAAAAGCTAAAACTAAGATTAGATCGAATTACAAATGACACATACTCTTTTTTATTTTATATTATATCCTTTAAGTATTTTGAACGATTTTCAACGAATTTTTGTAAAGTTATAGTTAAAATCAATAAGACTACTAATAGGGTCAACTAAGCTAGTCTCAGACTTCTTAAAATTTCATTTAAATTTCTATTTTACTTGAACTGAAGATGAAAATACTTTAATATGTTTATTTTTTTGATTTAGGAAGCATATAAAAGACGTTCAAATGTTCACTAGTTCCAAAATGTATTATGTATCATATATAGAATTCGTACTCAGGTATAAATTTCCAAAATTAGTTATAGCTACAAGTTAGGTACACAGATTCCAAGTTTATTTGCATCATTGTTGGTTTGTAATATGAATAAACACAACTAAACATAACTTTTAAGTAGTGGTTTTATACCCCCAAAACTTTGTTCATAGACGTGTAAACGTGAAAAATAATTAACAGACTCTTTTTGTAAAAAAAAATATGTAATTTAATAATAATACGTATATTTCCGTATTTTCTAAGAGTTAAAAATATTCGAAAGAATAAAATAATTTGAAATTTCAAACACGAACTTTGTACGAAATAACGAAATTCAGTAAACTGTATCACATACTTATTACAACAATATATTGTCTCTTTTGTATATAATACATAATTTTATTTTGAGAACACTTGTAAACCAGATTTGAATCTAAGAAACAATCCTTTTTATTCATTGTCTGATTCAAGATCGTCAGCTTTATACATTATAGTCACATCTTAATTTAAATCCGTATTTTTATTTAATAAAAAATAAATAGGTAGTTCTGAATAATGTTCATATTCATAATGGTTGTATATGGTTGTATACATAATTATATACAAATACTTATAGAATGAAATCATAGATAGCTACCTATAGATAAAATAAAATACAATACAAAAGTTATGTAACAAAACCAATTAAGTAAACTGTAACATTAATTCAATTATTGTATATTTAATATTTATGATATAAAGTTTGAAATTTTCATTTTTACATGCAAAAGCACAACATATATACAATAATGTGATATTACAAATTGCACGCGATCATCTACATAAATTGGCCCTCTATAAAATTAGCCCAACGTATGTGGACATAATATATTATATGTATAGAAAAATATAAAAAGCCAGTATATCAAGGGACATCACATAACCAGTTTCACTAACAAGAATTCTGTGTGTCATTTTTGTTATTTTGGTTATTAGCGAGTTAAAATATGATATGAATATATCATATGCCTAATTTACTGCAATCTATGCTACTGGCATACACGTAACAAAGACAAATGCCTATTACATTGTTATATGATGCCTTTTATACTATGTGACACATAATTTGACACTTTTGTTGGTTTTTACAACCAAATAAGAATTTATATGAGTCGGAGTTTAAATGCCAGAAAAAAATAAGGGAACAAAATCATATGAATATTACCGTAAATAGTATTGCCAACATTGTTGTTATTATATTGTATAATGCAATAGAAGATATGTAACATATATTTTTTTTACAATAATGTAATAATTGATTCTGTAACATTTAAATTTACATACCGTGTAGGTGGGAAATCAATAAGTTATTTTATTAGGAATAAGTAGTAATATTGCACAATGTATTATTATTTTGATTATTTAAATCCTATAAGGTTATAATAAGTATAAATACAATATATCAAGTTTTATAATAAAATATCACCCACCTGAAAATTTGTAGAAGTAGGTAGATGATAGAATACAAAATGCAATTTCATATAATGATTAAAATTAAATATAATAATTAAGTATACGATTATAGTTTTTCTTACAATAACATTGAGTTACAACTTTGACTACATTTAAAGAGCTTAATGAGTTTGCGCAATAAGTCCTGCAATAAACGTTGTAGTGGTTCCACCCAGGATTTAAAAAGCGCGCGTAAAAGAAATTAATATTCAAATAAAATATTGGCCAAATAAAAGTGTGATCGTCTAGATAAGCAGTTAGGACTCTACGTTGTGTAAACAAAGAAACGAAAATCATTGTTGAGGAAACGAACAAGAAGACAGGTAAGTAAAACAATTTAATTACTTATAGAATTATTGCTATATTGAAATAAATCAAAAATAAATGTATAACATATTTATTGTATTGAAATAATAAGAAATCAAATAATAAAATAATTATATTTCATTGTAATATAAAGTAATCATTTAATAAATAATATTCATTTAATCATCTTTGTTTTATTTGTCTAATTATAGACAATAATAATAGTAATGCCATTTTATATAATTATAAAATGTAATATAAAGTTTTAAATAATTTATGGAAAATAATCCATTACTGCTTATAGCAAATTACAGGCCGTCAGGCGAATACGTTGGTCACCCAATAGTACACAAAGCATACTCAAGTGTTCAACGAAACAGTTCAAAATCATA
>SSSI01008156.1:0-41825 GCA_004796505.1 Oryzaephilus surinamensis | reverse complement strand
AACGGCCGTCTCGCTTCGATTCCCCCTTGAACCGCTGCTGGCCCCTCCAGTTTAAAGAATTGCTGGGTTTTGAAGAAGTTCTAGAGTGTGTAATTGGACGTTTTGTATTCGACCCTTTAAAAGCAGTGGTAGATTGAGGTTTCAAGACCTTGGATGTAGATTCGAGGGCTTTGACAGCTTTAATTTTCTCTGCCAGATTATCCCCGAATAAAAAGGATTCCACCGGCGTGTTACCTGAAATTTCCTTAACGGTCTTATTTAAGAGTGGAGTAATAGTTGCTCGTCGTGTTACTGAAATACTATGAAAAACATCGGTAAAAATTCTACCTGCATCGCCTAATAATTTTAATAAATTAGGCTTCGCGTCAGATACGGGGTCTTTTTCTAACAAAAGATTGATTGCTTGACCTAAGGCCGCAATACCACTTCCCAAATTATTTTGCGTAACGATCTGGTATTTATCACGATTAACAACTGTGGAAGACAAAACTGAAACGATTTCAGCATTAACACGTTGACAACGAAGCCAGTTTTCCAGATTCCTTTGTAATGTACGATACGGGGACTCGGGTCACCGTAAGAAAATTATTCCGTGTACGATACGGGGTCCCGGATCCCCGTATGCACCAAGTCCAAAAAATTTAATTTTTTTTAAATTTTGATAAGTTTTCGAATTATTTGATATTAATATATGTTCACAATTCATATATGTACCTCATTCTAAGTCAGGGTTCAAATTAAACCTATATGTCGCTATCATCACTGTCATATAACAAGTTTTCATTTTCTGAATCGCTAGTCGTTTTCGGTAGCGCTGAAGCCAGAAGCTTTTTAACAAAAATCGCTTATTGTATAGTCCTAAATTAAATATACAAAGCATATATAAACCAAACGCGTATGTATAAGGGCCTTTTTTATATTTTCTGGATATGTTTAACTCTATTTAGAAAATACACAAAATAAAAATACGAGTCCCCGAGTACCCGTATCGTACATGAGGAAAAAAAATTACTCCTATACGGTACGGGGCCCCGAGTCCCCGTACTATTTTATCGTTGCTTTAGAATCTCCTTGCATCTATGAGTCGATCGCTGTAGATAAATCTGCTGTACGTTCGCTACAACTCTAGATATAACTTTCGTAAGTTAGAGTATGATGGCAAATATGACCTTCGTCTGTGATATATCCAAAATACGGGGAACCGGGTCACCGTATCGTCGTCAACGTGTTAAATAAGTCCTCATTTACATAACTTGTAATAAGTACTCATAATTTGTATAACACACGTTGTGTAAATAATTGATTATAATTATGGTATTTATTTTATAAATCGTTTTTAATTGTAATGGGTAATTACAATTACTGTGAGCTTTTTTTATTAATTTATTATTGCGTTTTATTAAAATATATTATTTATATTGAAATTTATAAAACGTGCTTGTACAAATAAGACAATACTTTTTTGGACTAATGTGTTAAAGCATGGCCACTTTTGTCAGTTTTTATTTAATGGACTTTTTTATTTTTCTTCCTAGTTAAAAAACTTTTTTGCATTTCTGACTGTTTTGTTGTGAACTTATGGATGATTTTCTTATCAAGTCAGCATTATTTTTAGAGAAATTTGAATTTCTAAATTTTTCATCTTGTTTCAAAAAACACATTTAATTAAAAGAATTATAAAGCCTTGTAACTAAAATCGTAATTAACTAATTAATGCCTTTTATTGGCATTTTCTTGTGCTTTCATTAATTTCGTACACAATTAGGTATGCCTAATACAATCATATGAATGTAGGATGTTCTATTTTTGTTTGGAATCAGTTTAAAGAAATTGAAAAATATTATCCTGTATAAAAGTTTTAGAACAAGTATCATAGAAATCGGGGTTCACTTCTTAAAGAGAGAAAAAATATGGAATATCGATTTACAAAGTTATATTTAAAACTAGCTCCCTTATAAGTAGGTATATATTTTTATAAATATAAGTAAATAATATGGTTTGTATAATACACAATATTACATATTTTTATAAGTTGACGTTATGGGATTTATTGAATGGAAATTATGACATTTTATATTATAACATATATATGTATATATATATATATATATATATAATGTGATGAAATATAAATTTAATAAAATAAGTTTCATAAGAATCCATTGAAAATGTAATATCAATATGTTATTATCTTCATAAACATACAATGCTTATGTGAAAGATTTTTCTGAAAATGAATTTTTTTATTACGGCTGTATTTTTTAATTTTTTTTCCATCCTTGTTCCAACCATTCTCTTATAATATATAATAATAATATATTTTTCGTTCGTTTCATATTTTTATGTATTATATGTATATATGTATACATGTGCCCCGTTCATAAAGATGAAATTAATAATATTTTTAATAAAATGGAATTTTTCCATAAAAATTTTTATCAGCGTCGTCTCTTAAAAATATTATAGATGTATAAAAGTACATAACCTATCCTTTTTCTTCGTACAGAATTTTATAACAAAAATATATTTTTTTTGCAAACTCCCATCATACTGTGTGTCTCTGTCTTCGTTGTACTCGTCTGCAAAACGTCTAGCCAAAGGTATCGATTTACCTCATGTTTTCGTGTTTGTCCTCTCTTTTCAGCCTTCGTATATTTCAGCGGTGCTAGATGCTGAAAATTTTGTTCCACATATATATGTATGTATAGGTAACCAACGTGCATACGTGTATTTGTTACAGAACATTCTTATAATGGATTATCATATCCATATAACTATATTTTATATGGACATGCATATTACATCCTGTTTATTATTTTTCAGTTGCAAAACTTGCTCATTAATTTTTTTGACTTTATCTTTCACAAAAAAACCATCACATTTCATAAACTACTTTAGATGAAAATGGCTTTTCATATATTAAATATTTGATGATTCGGGATTTATTTTAATATTTTTTAATCAGATTTTTTGTAATTCAATCAATAAAACCGTCTTTTAGTTTTACAGTATATTAACGTGAGAAATATTTTGAATTTTTTCAACCCTTTTACGTTTGTTTACATTAAGATCATTAATAAAAATACAAAGACATGAATTCAAGTGTACTTTTGCATAATTTTGTCATTTTAACAACTTCCCTTTTAACACACATACCTATATATGCATGCATGCTGTATATAAAATTTGAATATGAACATAATTTGCGTTCTAATACCTTTGATTTGTCATATTTCAGGCCCTTACCTGAATCTTACATAATAAAATATGTGCATACGAAATTTTTTCAGGAATATATCCCAGCTACTTAACATTGTCTGTACATGTCACGTGGTTGAAAATAATGCACCCATTGTAATATTAGGCCACAAATAGAGCAACATACATATTATACAATTGTTCAATATTGAAATAAAAAAATAAAAGTAAATAATGCGAAAGAATTTATTGTTTGTCTTCTGGGCGTACATATATATAAATTTCAAAAAATTAGCACATATACATAATATGTATAAGTATATGTATGTATATGTATACGATTCCGTGTGAAATATTTTGAATAAAAATTGCATTGTTATTTTATATATGGTTTATTGTAACTAGTATTTTGATGTGTTTAGTATTATTACATATAATACGATCTTGGTTCAGTTTTTCGTGTCAAATTTATGAGTTTCATTTGAATGCAAGTGAACAATACATGATTTTATTGTTTGTTATAGCAAAATAAATAAATAAGGTCTAATATCACACGTGTACATACATTGTAATATCATTTATATTAATTAAGAAATTTCTGAGACACTTGAAAACTGTTATTGTTTCAATTTCAATTTATCATAGTTTATAAATTTTCGTGAAATTATTTCCAAAGTCGAAGTATAGAAGTATATATACGTATATATAAATGCGAATTAATATTAGAAATATTATATAAAGAGTATTTCCTGCTTATAAGTTTTAATTGGACGAATTTATACAAGTACAGAATGTTGGATAATAAGCTCGTTGCAATAGTCGACAATTAATGAATTAAAGATTCCACAGTATAACTTAATTACAAGGTTTGCGAGAAATGATAACGGTCATTTATATTTCCTTTTTATACACAATTGATGAAAAGAAAAAAATCTTTCATGTGCATATTAAAATTATACTCGATATAGGGGTAATTTGTTCGCTAAGTTTATTATTTTACCTCAACATATATACTAGCTATAAATAATAATTTTATTGTAGGTAGATATTATAAAAGTTTTTAATAACAATGTGTGTAATTTGAATAAAATTTGTTATAACTTGATCCACATGTACCTATTGTTTGAATTGGGGAAAAGCTCTGCAACAAGTGCTTTTATATATATAGAAATAGTAAAATTGTTTAATTAAAACAATTTCATCTTATTATGTTATTATTATTGTGGAAAACATTACAGTGTATAAATATTGTATATACACACACCCGCTAAAAAGGATTCTGAAAAATAATTTACCAGAAAAAATAATGCCAATGTTATTTTATCAGATAGAAAAAACACATTTTTTCCCTCTATATTCCAATATATAGCTGCGGTTTGTTTTTGGTACAAAGCAGAAAAGGGACTTCATACTCTATTTTTGGTACGTATTCGCCGCATAGGATTGTTATTTTTTCATTTTTTAGTTTGTTGTCAAAGAAAACAGCTTGTAATAATATTGGTCGAACAGTAGAGGCGGTTACAGATATGTATTTTGAATGAAATTTTAAAGGAAATTAGGCCTTATAGTAACTTAAGTGGGTTTTTTAAACATTTATGTGACTACAATTGTTTTTTTTTAAAAAAAACAAAAAAAAATGGAAAACTAGCCGTATATGAGCTCAAAATTTATCCCATTTACAAAAATTATATACTTAATATGTGTTTGTATTTATTTAGCGGTTATCATAAGGTCTGTTCGGACAAAGCTATTTATCGTTTACAAACGATACGACTCATGCGCATTGGAAAAAAACCGTTCGGTCTGACTTTCTAATGTATATTAAAACGTATCTGAGCAGTACGGAGCTGACGACCTATCCATTGGATAGTCCACTAACGGCTTGTCCGAACAGACCTATAATTTAATATTTATGTGTATGTGCTGTACCTATTATAATTTTTTTTTGCTTCCATTAAGGTCAATTTATTTTATATGAAATTGTATTTAATTAGTTAGACGAGCACTATAAATTAAATAGTTTGTTGATTTTTCACAATATTCATATTTAATATTTTTAATCAATTGAAACGATTATTTTAATAATTTAATGAGAATGTCTACACACTGTAAAGTATGTTATTGTTTCAATATTTATTTATTTTAAATAAAAACATTTATATTCAGTATTTCCTGGCAGATTGTCAAAGTAAAGTTGTTTGTTTATTAATAAACAATCATAATTTATTCTCTTAAATAATTTTTATAAAACTCGTATTACGTTATAAAAGCTTTTTAAAATATATTATGAAATAAATTGTTGGCAGTCATGACTTAAATTTCTATAATTATTTCCTTTTTCCTAACAGCAAAAGAAATAGAAAAACTACATCGCGTAATTAAAATTGTAATTATATCCAGGTTGTCAATTATTTTTTCTTTTACGTCAAAGATGAGTTTTTTTTGCTTGTATGAAATGGAGCATAATTATAAAAAAAATTGTTAAGTATTTGAGGGGTTTTAATAAGATTTCAAATCAACAACTTTTCCACAATGTCGTATAATTTAAAGACAAACTCATGCAACAGTTAGTTGCAACCCACATATTACACATATATTTTGTATATACAATAAGCTTAGTTAGTATACTAATATCTGAAAATGTAAATGAAAAGAAGAACACAATTATTCCAGTATTCGTCATAAAAGATGATTTCTTCCCATTTTTGCCTACTATTCCATTAAAGAAGTAATAAAAGTCGTAAATAGTGAATAGTATATTATATATTCATTTAGCAGTACATTTTCTACATACTTATAGTGCTTACTATAATACAGTCTTTGTAATTGTATGTATACCTAAATTATACGTATACATATACATACATATGTATATAATACATATAGGTACATATAATACATATTTGTATTTATAATAATAATTGTGAATAAAGAGAAGGTAAGGTGCATTATATGGGGTGGGCGTTGGAATGGGCTAGACGTCGTCGTTGTCGTCGTCGACATCGGTGGTGGCGTCCATGGGGGGCGCCAGGAGACTCGCGGCAAGGGGGACCCACCAACAACACTACACACACACACACATATATATATATACATACATATACATATATAGGATATATATATATATATACTCCTTATCCTGTATACTGGCTTTGCAGAAGTAAAATGCACAGCGCGCAAGACTCAACTTAAAAAAGCACAAAAACTTTATTTCAAGGAAAACACATAAAAATATATAACATCCGATGCACTTTATTTGCCCATTTTTGCAGGCAAATAAATTGTGTTCGGTTCTAGTTTTGAGTATAATAGAGTTTTCAGGAATATTATTATTATGAAGCAGGAAAAATAGTATATAATATATACATATACATATATATAATACAAATCAAATTATTTTGATTGTAATGTTTTTTTTATTACTATTTACGAATTCGAATAATATTTAATGGATGCAATTTTGATTTAAGATTTGTCACTATTTTAGAAATTTGGATTGAAGAATGAATGAGGAAATGCAGTTTCAACTTTAAAACTTTCCTTTTATGCTTGAAAATAGTGTTTAATTGAATGTTGCAATTATAAGATTATCGTATAAGAAAGTTTGTTAAAAATCTCTGTTGATTAAAAAAAGAACAATTATATACAGGGGGAGAAAAAAAAGTTTAATCAACACGTGCTATGTACAGGTGCATGTCATTTATTTTCCAACCTGACCACGACAACGTTCATTTGTTTGTAGCGTACATATATACATATATATAGTACGTCCACAAGTAAACTGCACACCAACTACAATAAATTTTTTTTATGCTATTCCCCGCCCCCCATCGATGTGCATCGTGGCGCATACTTCCTCCCACACAACACGTAACAAGAATATAACCAATCAATATTAAATTCTTATATGTGCTCTAACCTTATTTCCGCGTATATGTACATACATTTTTTTAGCATTTTTTCTACGACGCTGCACTTCTTTTTCTTATTTCGCTAACCTAGTTCTTCGACGGCGCCTTCAGTTCAGTCTACGGCGAACGTTAGAACTAAATGCAACAAAGTGCATCCCCATCGCAGTATGCCCATGATATTCGTGCAATTTCGCTCGTTCATTCCCCAACGCTCGTCGTTTCCTTGTTAATTACCCAAACGGTACATGTGACTAAATTAACTGAAAAGTGTTAAAGGGTGAAAGGCACCATAATATAGGTGGAGGGGGCAAAAAATATATATGTATACTCGCTGACTGCATTTAGTACTACATTCTATCTATCCCCCACCATGAGGGAAATTCGCGTGTCTCATTAACAATTCACTTTAATTAATGCATTTGTATATGATCTACAACCACTAACAAAATACTACTAAAACTACCACACATATGAAATACACGAGCACGTGGTTATTGATGTTGATTCAGGATCACCATATATACATAATATGTACTAAAATTGATGATAACTTTACATTGCAATTGTTATTGTTGTTGAGGATGATGAAATATTATTGTGGACTATATTATCAATTTAGAAACTGATTTTAATGGAATATCAACAATTTATGTTGATTATCGTGTTTGTGTTCTTTCAGTTCTATTATATTCAATAAAAACATTTAATTATACCATACTACCTATATTATCGTCTTTCTGCGAAAATCTTGAAAAATGGACAAAATCATGAAAACGTGAATTATATATGTATATTTTTCTACTAATTCGATAAATATATTAATTCTTTTTCTTTATTTTTAATTTTTTTTGACATTATGGGTTAAATGATGTAAAAAACATATATTCATCAGCACTAAAACTATACAATAGAAGTTCCTTGTGAAAAGTTCCTATTACACATACAAAAAAATATGATACAATAATCGTTTAATATAAAATATTTTTTTATAAAATATTCATTTTTCTGTTATTTTTACTTTGTGAAATATAAAAATATTAATTAATAATGACTGCCATAAGACCGATACAAGAAGCTACAATGGATAGTTCGGACTCTAGTGATTCTTGTGCCACAAATAACAATGATAATACAAATGTTAGTTTATACAAATCTAGTTTAAAATACAATGATATAGTTAACAAACTAGATAGTTACAATAATAACCAATTGTTGCTTCCGACGCAATTTTATAAAACATTGTTAGCGAAGGCTGTGTTGTCCAGTAATGATGATAAAAATAATGTTTATAAAAATATGTTCTTTCATAAGGATAGGGATTTTGATCAGGTAAATTGATAAAATGAATTTTCTTGTAAAACGACCTTTATAAGTATAATATGAAAAACATTTCATTCAAACAATACTATTTATTTAAATTATGGCTTGTATTATAAAAAGTATAAAGTAGAAAATTTCAAGTTGATAAAAATGGTTTTCATTTCTACTTAGTATTAGAAATTCAAAATTCATCAAAAATAGTAGTAGTTCAATGTGTCGTTTGTATCAAACTGTAAAATTTGATCAGTGATCACAATTACTTTATTCAAACAAACTGTGTTGTTTTATCTGTGTTTCATAAGAGGGTGTATTAATAACACATTCTCTGTTTTCAAAAAAAGTCCAAATAACACTCTCCATCATCACTCTTTATATGAAAATCCTCTTATTACATTATAAAAGGTTAATAAAGTAAAAATTATCCACTTGTCTTATACGTACCGAAAAAAAATCAAATAATTTGTACTTAGTTCAATGCTTGATTAAATTTCTATTTCTAATTAAGTGCACATGAGCACATGCATTCAGGAAGAATATTTTTCAAGTGACACAAAACAATTATTAAAACAGGATGCTTTAGATTATATACTTTAAACTCATTTAATAACATCATTAATTTTCCTATAAATTATAAAATGGTTTCTAATTATTGATTTTTCAAATGTACATTGTATACGTAAATATAATATTTATTGAAAATCGCTTGTTTTCAGAAGGCTTTCGGATGGGATGGCACCCAATCGGGGAGCAGCCCGTCAGGCCCTCAATCGGGGGCTGTGGGTGGACAGGGAGCTCAGGGTTTGGTTCACTGGATGAGTGCAGTTATGGCTGAACATATGGATCCTGCTATGTCCCATTACATGTCTTGGAATCAGGAGGTATGCTATTTTATAAAAAAGAAATATAAACACAAAAAGGTACAAACTGAAAGGTGATGAATAGGTTCTTTTACCTTTTATTATTTTGTCACCCTTTTTTTAAAACACGGATAAATATGTATTTATAAACTGATATATATGTTTATAAAGATTTATCGGTATAACTTTTTACAAAACACAATAATGATACATTATATATAGATGTACTTTTATGAATTGACATTTTAATTTATTTCAAAATACTGTTTGGTAATAAATCATATTGCAAGTCGCAAATTTGTCTTTGAATTTTCAATTTTGACTTTGTACAACAAAGTAATGCTAGTTTTTCTACTAGTCATTGACTACCTAACTATGTTTTTATTATTTTCCTTTTTTTGTGAATAATCCTTTCGTGACGCATATGGTAACAGATTTATTTTAATAAAATTTTTCATGTAAACACAGTGTATACTTATTTACGTTCATATTTTTTTAAATGTTATGTGCACCTTATCGTATGAATTTATTTTCAAAATTTTTTCTCTTTGGCATTATTATATATACGAGTCGAGTTATATATTTTATAAATTATACAAAGAGAAATGTTTTAACATGATAAAAGGCGTCTGTTGCTTTCTCTGTTTCTGTAGAAAAACTAATGAATAAAGTTAATGAAATGTTTGCTTCAATAACAAACGCTATGTTAATATTTAATTATAAAAAAATATTTGTTTTGTGTTTTCAGTTTTATTTTATATTTATATAAGTATCTATACATATATTATTATAACATCTAGTTATTATAATATATAAACATAAAAGTAAAAGTGTTATTTATTTTTGGTGTGTGTAAAATTTCTTAATAATATTTCTCGCACTTCAAATAAAACCTATTTTAAATGTTTACAATACGATACTGTACGTATATATCAATTGCTGTAATTTTTTGTGTACACATAGGTAATACATTGAAAAAAAAACGCCAACCTGCAACAATTCCATTTTCATGTGTATCGAGACAGAATGCAGAAGTTTAATTTACATTTATTTACATAGTGTTCCATAGCAATTTTATTTTCTATATACAATCGTACTTGTATATTCAATATTTACTCACTATGTACTTGTACATAAAAATGTCACATGCGATTTTAATATGCATACATTTGGTGCATACGAAATTTTTGAAAATCGTCGTCGTACATCTTCTTAAGCCCTCTGCACACCAATATCAGGTGAGTTATTGATTTTGTGTTCAGAAAAATAATTATAAATTTAACTATATAGTATAATAGAAAAAAACCAGCTGGTGCCAAAACAAAAATTTATTTTTAGACATTTTCCACATAATACAAATTAATTTTTGCCTTGTATAATACTCGTATTACAAAAAACTGTAACTCATTAAGAATCTGAAATAGACATTTTTTAATGGTATATTTTTTCTTCTTCGTATATCATCTTCGTCATTTAACATTTGAACACATATGGCTTCAGTAAGTGTCGTATACAGAATTTCATCTCCTGTTGTTGACGACCAGTTAAATAATTAACATCATTAGGGGGGAAATTTTTCAATTTTCTCTTTTCTTTAATTCTTTACACATATAATAATGTTATATCTAAAAATAAAGTAGCATATTTTTTTCAGATGTGTTTTATTTTATCATAATATGAAGAGGGAGACAACTAACCCCTGTACCTAAATTGTAACACACGGGGTAACATTGTCAATGTGTGCCCATTTTTTTATAACAAAAGTTCTCAATACTAGTACAAGGCATGTTTTTTTGTTTCAATTAAGTATGAAAAGTTAATTATACATATTTCAGTTTAGGTGCTGTAATTTATTACATTTTTTAACAATGCATAATGTAAGGGTTTAATGACTCTAATATGTTGACAAATTTTTAATTTGTAGCTTTATTTACTCATAAATCACCATTTATACTGTCTGATATAAGTGCTGAGACACTATAATTTAAATATTTTATTATTTTATTTGAAAATTAACTGTTTAGGGTTGAAGAAATGAAAATTCTCTGAACTTTTACCATAATCGTAATTCTATCAATAAATGTGTTTTACATTTATTGCTGAAAACCCATTTCGCGTTTAATTTTAATAAAAAATTTATATTGGTAATTAGAATTGAATATCTATTACAATTTACATGTTTATCTGGGCGACTGTATTGCGGGCCATATGTGTCTTTTCTTGGAATTAAGAACTCTGTGGTGTGAACAGACGCATACTAGGCATTAGATTAAAAGAACATCAACAAAACAAAAAATATGTTTCATTTAAAAGATAATTCACTTTGAAAATTAGTTGAGAAAAGTGCTTTTTTTCCTTTCGGTCTCGATAACTGATGGAATAATAAGGTTAAGGGTTTAATGTTTAATCTGATGAATTTAAACAATTACCACAAACATGCATGAAAAATAGCATAACGACATTATATATAACATGTATTTAATATAAATTAATTTTAAAATAAATTAAATTACCTTTGTTCTATTGATTTAATAATCATTCTAATATTGTAGATAAATATTAGTAATTATCATTAGTCAGTTTAATAATGTTTTACGATCTATTTGGATTGGATTTCCTAGAAAATATAGGGTTGAATTGAAATACTATTGGTTACAAATTTAATAGATCCATTTTATTTTGTTAAAATATTTTTCTAATAGGTTTTCATATCGAAATAATATCTAATAGTCAATAATTTTCTATCATAAATGATTTAGTTCACCTATAAATAACAAAATTGTAAAAAAAAAACAACTTAAAATCGTCCACTCTTAGCAAATACTAAAATGTTAAATGGTCAATTTGCAAATAAACCTGCCATCAATCTTTTTTTCCAATTATATAGCAATTTGTTTACATTATTAGTTCAAAACATAATCGATATTTTCGAAATATTCACAATATCTTTTTATTCAACTTGCCGATTTTCCAACTAATTAACTCGATGAAACTTTTTGCTGTGTTGCACATAGATTCGAAGACATGGGAAATTTATGGCACCTTTAAAAGTTATATGTTCCCAACGTACTTAGTCGAAGTAAAAAAAAAGAATTTCTACCGTCTTTATAACGGCAGTAATTTACCTTCCATATTCAAATCACATCAAATTTAAATCGTAATACATCGACGTACAAAATGTTATGCAAAAAAAACGACGAAGATTAAGTGAAGTAGCTATAAAGGACCCGAAGGTATTTAACCCATCTTCCTTGTCTTACATTTATAATGTGTGCATCAGTTTGTTGGTTTGTTGGCACCCTCTCGACGGGTGGCCGAAATGCCGAATTGTATGAGGAAGTAAAGGGTTCTCATCTACATAATCGCCCTATTATCATATTGGATATATATGTTTTAGTTTTTACAATATATGTTATATAGTTGTGTACGACTAAAGACCGGCTTTCGAATCCGTTCAAGTGGAAGGTTTTGTCTTACTTATGCTATTATTGCTGAGGTTACGATGGGAGATTATCAAAAAGCCTTCCGCATACATTTAGAAAAATGCTAAATACGATTTTTATTAATATTGGAAACTAATATTATATTCGAATTCATTTGTCGATCTGAATTTCATTCTATCACGTGCATGTATACATCCAATTATTAAAAATGTATGCAAATTAACTGGTTTTTTTATTAACTTTAATTAAGAATAACTGTTTTATTGATAAAGATCCAACTTTATCTAAAAAGTATTAAAATTTTAATTACCCATTCGCACCATTAATTGATTACATATGACATGTGTAGACGCTGATATATCGCCTATTTTTTTTTCAAGTCAACCAATTAATTCTCTTCGTTTTAAGGACAAATATGAAATCATCGAATTATGCGATTTTGTCCAATATTATGTTTGTCATTTAGGTTTGTTTTGAATTTTGTGTTGATGAAAGTTTATCTAAAAATAACAAACAAAATAGTTGCATCTTCATTTTATCTTTGGTTCTTTGGATATTTTTTTATTCTGCAATATGGGTATAAAAATATGTATACGTAATTAACTAATTAACTATGGTTATATTGAGGTAATGTTAAATTGATTGAACGATAATAACTTTTTTAATGCCACATACATCTTTAAAAAGACACTAATGACGTGCAATAGAGAATGTAGAGAAAAATTTTCTTTTAATAATAAAATAAAAATGACTAATCCTGCTGTAGAGTACCATTCTTAATGGTCATATTATATTTGTCCATATTATTTTCTTTTTTCCTATTATAACCAAGAAGAAGATAGTAAAATGTTTATTATTTACAACAAAATTATCCAGTTGAATATTAAATATTTAATGAAATGTTAATGAGCTCTTTTAAAGTACCTACATTAAAACATTGCACATAAAATTCGATAAAATAAATGAAAAATGCAAATCATATATAGTTATTAAAATGTAAAAAGGCATAAAAAAACAGATGTATTTTACAAATAAAAAAAATCTTATTGAAAATTACATTCATACACAATTTTACGATAATATATGCAAATGACAAAAATTTTTTTTCAGTTCGAAAAAAATCGAAAGGGTTAACAGAAAGAACAACAAAAAAATTTAACGTACACAGGATTTTTTTTCTATATCCCGAATCCCGATGTATACCCGGAAATACACAACAGGATAGCACCCTATATATGTATTTTCATCAGCAAATGTCCTGGTTGGTTGAAAATTCGACATTCAAATTCATTGTTTCCAATTTTTTTTTTTATTGAGTGGGGATGGAATAGTTTTTTCACACACACAAAATAAATAGCCATCTTTTTTGCATATGTGTTTTTCTTGGTATATGTTAGGTACGTATATCTCACCCATATAAAAACACATAAAGGCTTTAATGAATATATCCTTCTTCGGTAATCCGTCTTTTATTTCTGACCGTTTTCTAAAGAGGGTACATTATTAGGGTTAAATCTGGTAATTATTTATGCAATAAGCACTTGAACACTCTCACTATTTTTGGAACGTTACGTGCCATAATTTACATTTCCATATATGTACTTTTGGTTCAAATTATGGAAAAGTTATCGGCGGTTTTATAGTTTGATCTGAATTTTTTGTGCCAATTAAATTTTAACCATTTTTAATTCAATCGCGTGTATTCGTGTTCTTTTTACTTCCTATATACAGGGTGTTCCAGAATAACGTCAGAATACTTTACAGAGTTATTCTTGACTAAACCTTAGTCCGAAAATCCGTGTCAAATATTTTTCAAAAACAGGGTTTTACTTAAAAAATACAGTAGGTATTATAGATACGAAAAAGAAATTTTACATATAAATAAATTCAACAAGGCTTTGTATAAAATTTTAAAAAAGTTACCACCACATTCTACATGTGTCAGAAATGGCACGGTTTTCGAGATAACACAGATATTGGAAAAATTTTAAAATTTTAAATAACATAAATTAAATCTAATGTTATTATGAAACACCCTGTATATAAGTGGTCTAATCAGTATCTCCATAAAGAATCACAACGAGCTGGATATAAAAAAAGTTTGGAAAAACTAATTAGAAAAAAAAATTGACAAAAAATGCAACCGTCAAAAAGACATTCCGTTGGATAAAAAAAGAAGACAATTTGCATAGTCTCACAATATGGTGAAACAAAAAATTTAACCCTTTAATTTTCCGTATAGTTTTTTCTCTTCTTCTATTATGACCCCCTAATTTTTTTATCATCATATGAACAATCACCTTAATATGTGAATACCTGCGTTCTCACGATGCAAATGAATAGCACCAAACATCATCTATCTTCCGTTTGTCTAATCGTTAATAAGCATTTTTGTCACGTTACATAATTTGCATACACGGTCGGGTTATGAAAATTGTTTTTCTCTTTTCGTAGTCAGCCGACCCCACATTTGAAATGTCGGTCGATGGGGCAGTATACGAATGCAGATGCACCATCCTGTATGTATATGCGGGAATAGATCTTAGTACTCTTAAAAAAGGACCTGTCTTTTGTATTATATTCCTATAGTTTTTAGTATTATCTCACGCACAAAAGCTGGTTTTAATTCTGTTTATTTATGCATCGTTTGGTATGCAAAAGGCCCTTCCATCAGAGTCTTAATATGGTGAAAAAAGAACCATCGCATTTTTTACACCCTTCTTTTTTTATCATTTATTCCTCTTGTTTCTTATATTTACCGAGGGATATTTAAGGTATACTGTTTGCTGAAAAAAAATTAATATATCTTTTTTTCTAAAGGTGCTTATTTTATTATGGAAAAAATGCTGGGAAGTTACTCGTTGGATATGGTTATATGTTAATTTTTTCAGTTAATTTTTGATTACTAATTTCTACTTATGAATATCTGAACAGTTATATAAATTATTGATTAAAATAGTTTTTTGCAACTTTTGATACTTTAATTAAGGCTATTTTTAACAAAGTGATAAAAATATTATTTAAATCTTGAAATATACATATCCGGATAGTCTCTATATTATCCAACTTTCCCTATATTAATACATAAACAAGAAAAATTGTTAATGTAAAATAAATTACTTGATTATGTTAAATGTGCTCTAGGTTAAAAACTAAATAGTAATCATTAAATTTAAATACATATTAAATATGTGTCGATGTAAACAAACTTTTATCAATTTATTAAATTTATTATGATATCGCATGATCGAGATCATAGTATAAATTCTAAAATTAATGTATAATTCTGAATATGTATAATTAAACAGAAATTCCGATTCTTGTATTTTTTTAATAGAATCAAGTTTTTTTATTTAAATAATACATAAAATAATAATAATAATTTACATTTATGCACATTTCCATTTCCTTAAATTTTTTTTAATTATAATTTCCATTTTTATTATTTTTGTAAAAAGATTTACATATGTATTATATGTATATATTGCATTTGTGTATAAAAAAAACGTTTTATATTTTAAAATAATTACATTTCTGTAATATCGAATCAACTATTATCTACGTTTAGAATCGTAAAAATATATATCCGGAAATTTTGCAAGAAAATTATACATCTTGACGGGCTCTCTGGTTCACCTGGTTATTCTCTTACTTCTCTCTATCCTATCGTAGCATTTTTATTCGCCACACACAGGTCCTTAGTGCAATGTTGGCAGTTGATAGAAGATTTACGCGTCCTTCATAAAGCTGGTGTGTGCATGTGTCCCACAATTCCACCCACCAGAATAGACGTTGGACATCATCATAGACACACAAATGTGTAAATAGCCATAAAAAGGGATGAAGAAATGTAAAATCAATGTCCTACCGAATAAGATTCGACGTATCGCAGGTCAGGTATAGAGGACTAGACGAGAAGGAGACGTGGAGTTTTGAAAATCAATAACATCAGACGCGGGGGTGGCACAGGGAATTGGACGGACTTTTTTCCATATAGTACGCTTGCGTCGTTTTTATACACCCAAAAAAAAAACGTTGATTTTTTTCATGTTTTCATTGCCTTTTTTTTATATACATATATATATGTATATATAAAACGCTGGGACTAGACTGCGGTATTCTAGAATGTTTTGTGTTTGTTGTATTATATTGAATGGGGGTAGCGGTGGAGTTGGTGGTGGTGGTGGCGGCGGCGGCAGTGGTGGCGGTGACGATGGAGATGGAGGATAATAGCGTTTCATGTACTTTTTTGAAATACATATATGTGTATTGTACATATTAATACATATATACATATATATATGTATATACATAATATGATATATATTATGTATGTGTAGGTACATGAAATGTCCTATATGTATACGAATATTCAGTTGAAAAACAATTTTTGTTGGAAGCATTAAGATATTTTTCCTAAATAATAAGATAATAATAATGATAATAATAAGATTTTGTAATAATATCAGTTTGTTGGAAATAAATGGGAAAAGAGACGTAATTGGTTTTCTGACAAAAATTTGACCCAATGTGCCAAGCCTTAATTATGACATCGTCATCTTTTACTCTGTTTGAGTTTTGTATATTAATACGAAAGTAAACTGATGAAAGTTTAAAACTTGAATCAAAGTTAATGCTAAACTGTGTATACATACCTATATATACGTTGCAAACTGTAATATTCTATCTAAAGTCGATTTTACAAAGATAATTTAATTATATACGTTTTTTATTCACATTTTAACAATTAATGGTCACAATTAACGCTCTATTTATATAAAATAATAGCTATTTACAACAAACTATATACAAGCTTATTATCAACGACTGTTGGAAAATGCTAAAACTTTAAATAAGTTAAATTTAACTCGATTCATTTAGAAAACTTTTTAGAAAAATAGATCAAAGTCAACATTACAAGTATGATTATTCTCTATTCTATTGAAATAAAGTTTACAAGTGAATCTATTAAATGTGTTGATAAAACAAATTAGGTTATAGATTTCTAATTGCTTGTTTCAGTACAAAACTTAACACCTTTAATTTGAAATCGTATAATCAATAAACAGAATTATGATACCTATTAAACTATTAAGATTATTTGAATGAATGTTGAGTATAAATACCTATATACTTTATAAATTACCCTTCAATTAACGTATAAGTAAACATTTCACATTATCACAGACTTACAATTTTACCAATATTATTAGCTACTCGTATATCTACCTATATAAAAAATAAAACATTCCCATCTTGTTTGAGAGATGAATTTAATATTTGTTGTACAATCGTGGCTTTTAAAATTCATACCTCTGGCAATGTGATATTATTATGTATGTATCTTTTCTACGAAATAAAATTGTATACATAGTACATATGTATGTACTTATGTATATATAGGTATATGTATATTATACTGTGTATGGTATAATAAATATATTTTTAAAAATAAAAATTTTCGAATGTATGATGAAAAAATGTTTTAACTTATCAATAATAACGAAGAAGGCGGCTAAAACCGTCTGGTGGCGGCGTTGGAGGTGGGGTTCGTGACCTTGCGGTTGCTATGGTTGCCAGACAACACTTACCCCCTCCGGTTTAGACTTCTTTGAACCTGAAAAAAATATATGTACTGAAATTTATTATTGAATTATTCAAACAAAATATTTAATTTTTTTTCATACCAATAAAATCAAAATAATGGAGAAGCTTTTAAAGTTAATTTCGTTAAGAACATCATAAATACGAGTATAATTATGATTTTGTAAATATAATGATAGATTTTCATATTGGAAATACATTATTTACACTAGAATGATGTTTTCAGCAATGCGGCCAACATGGAAAAGATGACTATCCTAACTGGACCAGAAATACAATGGGAATCAACAAGCAGGGCTATGAATCCAAGATGAATGAACACAATCAAATGCAAAAAGGTGAGCTGCTGAGGAGGAGCAACCTTCTTGTTCTTGTCTTGTCTTTATGTCAATATTAAATTATACAAAAGCACACATTCAGTCCTTATATATGTATATACCAAATCTACGTCTTTTTGTGACATTTTTTGTAATTGATTTACTTATCTACATTACATAAGTGCTACCAACAGAATTCATATAATACTTGGATACTCAAATATGTTTTTTTTTTTTTTGTTTAAATCATGTACAGAGTATGAAATTTTTATGTGCCGCTCATTTCACAAAATGCTAAGATTTAAATTATATAAGAAGAATGACGTCAGGCAAATTTAGCCGGTTTTTTTTTTAACACAGACTTCATTATATTGCTTGTAATGTTTAATTTTCTTGACATATATGTACATACTTACATGAAACTGCTGGTTTTAAATTAATCTTGATTAGTCGTTTATTGGAAATATTAACTTATTCAATCAAGATGAATTTTTATTTTTATTGTCTTTTTTTTATTGCAAATAATATGCTAAAAACTTTTTAGTTATAATGTTATTGATTAAATTTTCATGACAATTCCATAGTATTAACTAGTTTACATATTTTAGTAACTAATAATGCACACATTAATAAATTCTGAATCAAGGAACTAGTTTTTTGATAATGACGTTAAGATAAAGGACAAATATCAAGAACATATTCTAATCCAAACTAGTATCTATGCAGTTTATTTTTTTATATATATAGGTATGTATCATAAATTTAATTTACGTATGAAAACTGGGAAGGTAAGAAAAATGGTATATTAACCAATAGAAAAACTATTGCAATACAATACCACTAAATATTTTTGTTTATCTTTTTTTTCGTCATTTGTAACTGTTAATTTATATTAAAAAAAAAGTCTAAAAGTTTACAATTTTATGGTGAGTCAGTAATAGCGAATGTAAAATGAATTTAATAATTAGGTTTTAACGGTTCAAGCTGTGTTACAGATTTAAGTTAAGGTGACAATCATACACTTTTTTCAGCATGGAAATGAACTTTATTACATAATAAATATGTATCATTAATTACATAATTATTCATAAATAAAGTCAGATTCATTATCAGTTTTTAATATACAGATTTGTTAATTAAACAATAACAAACATTCACTCAAATTCCAATTAGGGCTTGCATTTGTCACGTAACTCACGTAAACAAAAAAAAAAATTATCCAACATTTTCTTAAAAATATTTGAAACAAAACTATTGATAAACGAAATATATAATTATTTTAAACTTAGCAATACTATAAACAAAAATTATTTCTATTACTATACACTAATATTTGCTAAAAATTAAGGAGAGACCAGTCAAGCAGGAAATTTTAGCTTGCAATTTTTTTTCAACACACAGTTTTAATCAAAATATTGCAAGTAGGTTTTTTTATTTGAATGTCCAGCCTGAGGCATTATACAGTACATGGCAAGGTCAAGTCACTATTTAGAAAAAAAAAAACCAGAATCATGTGTTAGTTATGTATTTATTCTTTAAAGACATTTCATTATTAATTCGTTTCTATTATACATACATATACATGTAAAGAAAACATTTGTAGCTGTATAATTTTTTAATTTGTTTATATGCTTATCAGCAAAACAACAATCATCTATAACTTATTTAAATTAAAGAATTCTACAGTTTTATGCGTTGGTGAATTGGTCGAACTAAGCGTGTTTTTATCTATTTGGATTTAGAATGTTTCAAGCTACATATTTGTAGTAAGGAATATGTGTTACTGACCTTTTCCACGTCGCATAATGACGATAATTTTTAAATTAAAAATATTTTTTGATGATTTATTTGAATATGAAATTCACACTTTAAACAAAAAGTAAATAGGTATATGTGTAAGTATGTAAATTAACAATTTTTCTAAAAATACTTATCTGAGATTTATATTTTATTTTTCGTTAAGTAAACAACAATAATAATTCAACTGAAAAGAATTATACTCTTCATTTCGATTAGTAACACTGTAGGTAAAATTAAATTGCATTCTGTTTATAGTTTATTTACAAAGCAAATACTAATTTGGTAACTGAATTGACATACTTTATGCATTCGTTCACTAAATGAGTCCCAGATTACGATGATGATGTGAAATGAGAATTTTATATAAATTAACAATTGATTCATTTTCATTCCATTGTTGTTCAAGTCGTATTATTATAATATTATATAAGCCAGTTGCCACTGTAACATCAACATATATATGTATACATATTAGGTTTTGGAGAATTACGAATTTAAATGTTACAAAATTGCATTAAATTTATTAGTAACCAACACAATATGAGGAAAATTGTATAAATTTAAATTTATAGAAATTTTGCTAATTACAAAAAAAATGTTGTTGTTGTTGTTGGTGGACGTAAGGGAATATTTCCCCAAATTATAATACTAATTTATTCATTGTACAAAAAATACAATTAAATACATTGAAATTATTAGAATATGATTAAAATTGAACATTAAATATTTGATATGCTTGTTTAGAATATAGTTTAATATTGAATTTTGGTGTAAACTAAAAAGTGAAAGCGTTATATGTGCAATATATTAATTTAGTTTTGAAAACGCAATAAAAACTGCTTTTATTACATACATATTAGGTGTTAACAATATTATTTTAATTGCTTTTCTTTTAGTTCTAAACCGATAGTTAATTACACGGTCAGTTCATATACATAGTTGTTAACGATTTTCATGAAAATATTATATAAAGTTCCATTTATGAGTCAATAAAGAAAAATTTGTATCTTTTTTTATAAAACCGTATTGTTTCAATTTCAAATGATTCATCTTCACAAGAGTTGTTATCAATAATATCAATGTGTACCTACCATTTATTTGATAAAAAATATCACAATGCGAATGTCTCTAAGTGATTTTTTTATCTAAAGAATTAAAATAGTCATCAACTGTAAATAATAAATGAAAATAGCTGGACTATATTTTGTAATAAAGCTAATTAAATTGTCAAGTGAAAATTTAATATTAGAATTTTTTGTTAAGTATAAAGCCCTGAAGTAAACAAATATGCTTTATATTATATTATTAAGTATTAAACTCAATAATAATAATAATCAAGCTATTACTAACATAAACCCCGCGAAGAAGCTTTTTATAATAAGTATTTGTGTGTGTTTTTAAAATATAAAACATTTTGGTCGATAATATACATATATAATAAATATATATGTATGTAATGTTATATTATATGGTAATATTTATTTTTCATTTGAAGCAAATTATTTGATGTTTTTATTGCAATTAAAGATTGCAATGACAAAAATTAATTGTGTAATTTATGTTAATATAAATAATAACAACATAAAAAAATTATCATAATATAATATGAGATATTAGTATTATTAAGTTAACTGTTTAGTTTATTACTAGAGACATACTATATACATATATGTACATATATTTTAAAAGTGTATATAACATACATTATTTAAAAAGAATTCTCTTTTTATTTATAATTCAAAAGCTTTTAGTGGCATAACGCTAACATAAAAATTAAATACACCTTAAAAGAAAAAAAACATACACTTTTCTTCTATACTATTTGTTGTTGTTATTTTTGTATTTACTATAATTAGGTTTATTTTTACTACAGGTGTATTATATGCAGAAATTGCTTAATTAATTTGATTAGTTTTCTTTAATGTTTTAAGAGCAATAATGCACTATTAATGTTGATATAGCAACAAGCTTGTTTTTCATCAATATTTTCGCATAATAATGTTAACACAATAAATGTCTAAAAGGCAGTAATTGTATAGCCCATTTTAGTTTTAATTGATTAATCTAGCAAATTATTAGTTTTCTTTTAAAATATCCTAACTGTATTTATTACATGAGAAAAGGGAAAACATCATTTCATAAAAACGCTTCTTTTTTTATAAAATAAATTAATGTCCGCTGTAATATCTATTTAAGAATTTTTATGAAACTTCTTTCATATATTTATATGATTAATGATAAATATTCTCATTATCTGATTTAATATCTAATATATAAGTTGTTTATAATGTTATCAACAAATAAATTGATTGCTTCCAGCATTTTAAAAAAGAAATCACTAAAAACAATCATTTCAATAGATAACAACAATTTTTATTGTTCTTTTTTTTTGTATAGAAAAGCTTTAAAAAAATTTGTATACATGCATAATTGCAAACTATATAGATAGCTTGAGGTTAATTATGTAAATTAATTTTAGCAATATTCAGTACAATAGAGAATGTAGGTATACACTATAAAGTGATTTTGTGAAAAGCTAATAGGTAATAACAATTTCATCGAATGCGCACGTAATTTTGAAGACCACAAAATGATTATTATGACAATAATTCCCGACAATCTAATCTGTTATTAGCTATAAATCATTACAAATTGTTATTGTATAGAAATTATATTTAAGGAATAAATTTAACAGTAGAAAATAACCTAAACAGTTATCTATTAATTTAATGATTTTTAGAGTGCATATTAAGGCTAATGTGAACTAAAAATATATTCATTATGAATGTATGTTTGGATGAATGAAAACATTGATTTGTGGTGACTTTCTAGTTTATGCTGGCATGGAGGAACACCATATGACGGGTACGCCGGGTCTTTACACCTCTGGCAGGTCGACGTCCAGCAGCTCTAGTCCGGGAGTCGCAGGTTCGAGTCCCGCCTTGTTAGTTGTCCCACAACCCATTAATGCCACCAAAATGGGTGGCATGCAAAACGGCGGACCACAGCCAAGGAAATATCAATGCAAAATGTGCCCACAGGTTAGTGAACAATTGCATTTCCCAGGAGGATGTTATCAATTAATTTGTTCAACAAAATTTATACATTTTATGTACGAAGGATGGCAAAAATATAGAACATCGCTTATAATTTGTTAAACTGTTAATTAAAATGAAAATTCTAAAGAGAACGGTTTGTTTGGTAAATTTTTGTCTTTACAAAAGGCATTTTTAGGTTTATTTTGAAAACAATCGTTATGTCCATTCCCCACTTCTGACGTCACAAGAGTGCGTTATGTGATTGGTGAACTAAATATAGAATTCCTAAAAATGTTAAATCAAAGAATTTTTTATTAAATAACTTTTATTATAGGTAATATTTAATTCATACTATAACTGATCAATGAAGTATTTTAAAAAAATAATTTTAAAAACAAATATATTAATTACAGTATATGATTTGCTAAACACGTCCACAAAATGAGTAATTTTAATCAAAACATAAACTCTTGTGACCGCCAAAAAGAAACTACATAGTTTTTAATAAAATTTTACAAGATACATATATTATAAGGGAAGTTCCTCTATAAGACGTATTATTCTAACAAAATTGTTCTAGAAAATTTCCTTAAATCCTTAATCAAAGTTGTTTACAGTTTGGGTGATTCATCTTTAAATATCTTTAGAAAATTAGAAAAATAAGTTTTTCTATATAAGTACATATTCTTTATTTAATATTTTGTTACGTATTAGTTTTCTAGTGGACGCGTTTACATCAGCATATTCTGTAATTAATTCATATTTGCTTTTAATATTATTTTTTGGATTTGGCAATTATTGTTAAGTGACAAGAGAAACTTGTCATTTCATGTCGTGGTGTGAAAAATAACGCGCGAACCGCTTTTATACTATCCGTGATTAATAATAATACAATGGTAAGCAAACGGCGACCGATTCCATATTGTACGGAGGAATCCTTAAGTATGTACAATTAACTAATTTTATTTAGTTATTTTTTCCGAATCAGTAAATTTTTCTTTGTAAAAAAAAGTATTGTAGTACATACATATATGTATGTAGTTGTATTATAAAAATTCGAAGAAAAATCAGATTCACAATCCAGTCCAATATTCCATTCTTTTATCCTACTCTGTATAAACTAAGAAAAGTGCATCATCATCCGAATGCACCAAACTAATTAGGCATAACGTCAGACAGATATCATATATATTCCAAATGTGCCTTATATAAACCCCCACGTAGACGTGGGAAGTGACTATAAATTTCAAGGTAATCTCAGGAACAGGTGTAGATAGTATATTTTTAGAGGGTAGTTCACTTCTATATAGAAGCATACATAACCAAAAAGATCCTATAGAGACTATAGACCGTATAGACGCAACTGTCTTTAATTTTCCCATAACATTTTTGTAGATCGAATTATAGTGTGGAGGTTCGCGTCGGGGGCGTGCGATCAACTACAAAAATATCTCATTTCACCAGAAAAAAAAAGAAATACTAATTTTGCACCCTCTTTTTAAACAGGAAACACTTACGTTACTACGGCGGAAACGCGCTTTAAAAATATATGCAGTTTTATGAATCGAAATTCATTCCATGTGAAATGAGAAAAAAAAATAGTTTCATTTTTAATGTTTTTAATAGATTTTTCTATAATAGGGGGAGATTTTTTTGCATAGGAAGGAAGTTGTAAGAAACAAAATGATTTCTAATATCGTTTTTTTTCTTTTGTTGTTGACGCAATTGAATAATACGTACGTTGGTTTTTTTCTTCTCAAATAAATTGCACAGGTATAATATTAGTTATTACATATAAATACCGCAAATATTTCACACATAATCTATTGTTATTGAAAATGTTTATAATTATTATTTATAAATTTCAAAATGGAAAATTTACATAAAAATTTCAATAACATTGTTTTTAATAAATTTTTCAAAATATATATCGTACGTGATGTATAATACGAAAAAAAAACAACACCGTTAAATTAGATCAAACCAGACAATTATGTTTGTTCTGTTTTCATTGAAAGTAAGAAACCGCAAAAATAAATAAGACTATTTTCCTTAGCCAGGAAACAATAATAGAATTTAAATCGAAGGCCTTCTAATTGATTAAAAATAAAAACAATAAAAAATCATAATTGTAAGAACTTATTTACAAACTATATAGAATGTACACACAAGTACAAGTACAATTTAAATTGTTTGCCCAATAATAAAAAAAAAAATGTGTTAACAATACACACAAACATAAATTTTTTTGAATGATTTTTTTGTATTCGTTTCAGAAGTCGATAGAGTGTTGAGAAAAAAAGTCGGCACACGACTTTGTTGAACACAAATCATATAATCTTTTTTTTGTTTACCGTTTTTTCTAGCTTGTAAATTAGTAATTAAATACATCCGATTTAATTTGTTGATTAGTTGTATAAACGGGCCTTAATACCTATGTGTGTTTGACGTCATTGGAGTTTTATTGCAATATGTATATATAAATATGTATATTATTCATATTTATGAAATGTTGTCTGTTCCAACAAGCAAATAACAAATTACCTCAACATTTACCCCTATTTTGCATATAAAATACTTTATATAACCCCCTCATCTCGTATGCTAAATACGTTTCATTGATCAACTCAAAATATTTATCGGTTTTCAATATTAATGATGATGTAATACTGACAAATCTATTACTGATCGAACCCTTTTTCTCTTTGTATTGTGGTGTGACAGAAATGGGGTTTACTAAAAGGGATACAATATTTATTTACATGCAAAGAATCGGTACTCTGTGTCCAAACGTGTGTCATATATAGTATAGATTGTCGTTTGAGGTTGAAATCAATTCAAATTCAGTTTTTTTTTTTCATCGAAGGTATCGAAAGGGAAAATAATATATAGATCCGCAAACCACTTATCGAGTGGTAAGTACATTGTGTAATGGAAAAAAAAATGGGGCAAGCTTTTATATGTCAGGTGTGTGAATTTTCGTATTATAGGGTTTATGGATTTGCTTAAAATGTTGTGACATTTGCATCAATTAACGCTAAATGAATCAAAATAGAAAACCGTTTGGCAAAATTACCATAAATTTCAATTTCAAAATTCTATACTGTAAAACAACTACTTTTATTGAAAACATAAACCAGTTCATAATTCCACAGCCGAAATGACAGTATGATTGATGGAATAGTCACTGATGATGACTGTGCATTCAACGTTTTCTTCTATATGGCTTTGGGCCATTATATCTGAAGGTATATAGAAGAAAAAAAAATCGTCAGTGTCCACAAATGTAGTACTTCCTCTATTTCATCTTCAATCAGTGTGACGACGGTATACATATATATATGTATGCTTATACACAACACTGAAAGAATCTTATTTCATACCCATTAAATAAGAATGTACAAACTCACTTCCAGTTTCTCTATCCAACACATAAGTATTTCAATAGTGCCATCATCATCATCATCATCAAACCGAATACCACATTACTATATCGTCTGTTTTGATCGAAATGTTTTCTATTGAATCTCTCTTCTCTCCAAGGTCCGATTATTAGGTAAGATCAGGTAGATGAGGACCATTGTTGATGGCCCCTTAAAAAACTCAGGTAAAAAAATAAAAGTAAAGTTCATTTTAAAAAAGTTGACCGCTTTTCACCACCAACATAATAATAACGAAAATATTATATTTACGTATACATATATTACAAGTTCGCTGTTTTCTTTTTCTTTCGTACTTGTGTTGATGGTAAAATTATTTATAAATTGCAGAATTGGCTATTTGTCACTTAATTTCGAATTAAGCAATTTTATCCGGATTGTAGAACCATGAAATTTGATTAACAATTTAAATGTTTAACAGCTCTATATGTGTTTATATTTTGCAGTTGTAAAATAAATAAAATACTAAGAATTATTTGTTAATAAATAATTACAATCTGAAATAGAAAATTCAGTAATCGAAAAATATAAAACAAACGCGATCTGATCATTAATGTGGAAAGAAATTAAAGATTACAAAAAATACCAGTCGTTGGTACTAATTATTTACCTCGTATTGAGAAAAAAACTAATTAATTTTATGTTTTTTTTTTCTTCTAATAAAAAGCAAAGGCGCGTAATTAAAGTGATGCTGCGAGATGCAGCTGTCATTTTTTCAATATTCTATTGTATGCGTACATTAACCATTTGTAGAAAAAAGTGACCATACGGATAAAAAGTGAAAAAAACTTACCCTTTCTATACGATTCGAAAAAAAAAATTCTGGTATATCTGATTAGAAAATACAAATATGTAGGCCATCAGCCACCTGTATTTACCTGACTTAGTTATATGTAAATAAATTTCACTTTCATAGTGATTTATTCTTATGGGGATGATCAAAACTGATTTCTTGTTTATGGTGTGTGTGTGTATTCAATCCACCCCTCGTCTTCCACTTCGTCTAACATATGACCCCCGAACCAGTCTAAAAATCCTAGCATCCATCCCTAGACAAGTTCACACGGTTTGGAAATATAAGGGGGCCACGATCGACCAGATATACTGATTTGTTTTATGTTTGGATATGCGTATATACGTATATGTGTCTGTGTGTGTGTTTCTAGTCAATTGTTTGAGACTAGCCGCCTTAATTATTTCATAACAAAATTTCGATTAAATAATCCACAACATAAAATTAATGAACTGAATTTAATGCTATGCTTCTAACTATAAGTCGATGATATTCGCTCTAAATGTGTGTACTAAACATATAGTATATACCTAAATATTGCAGCAAATGAATTTAATTTTATAAATCTAGGCGTCATATATCTGGCCCACTGGATTTTATATATATATGGCCCATGTGGCCGCCTGAAATCTCTTTCAGTTCGCTTTCTGTCTTTGTTCATGTGGAAAAAAAATAATATGTAAACACTCTCTTGAGATTTTTTTTTTCGGGGGTGTAGAAGATTTGAACATGTGTTGTTCATTGTTATAGATGTTTGGAAAAAAAGTAAAAGTAGTCTGATTTAAATCAAGGCTACATTTTTTTCATAAACAGGTGGTGATTTTACTTGTTTTATTTTTTTGACTTGTGTATATATGCATGTATATATGTTTAAAAGGTGCATCATATATGAATAAATGAAATAAAAGAGATGAATATAATTATGTTTTTTTATTATTTGAACATCGACAAACGGATACAAACTGTTGTACTAAAAAATATGATTTATTGGTTTCGTTTTTCAGCTTTTCTGTATATAAATCTTCAACGAAATCTGGAGACATATGAAGAAAAATATTAAATTATTATTGATTATGTATTGCGATTGTATGTTTTTGTTGTAATTCATTTTTTCGTCTTTGATTTGCGCCAAACTCTGACAAAATTTTTAGGTGTGACAAATTGTGTGTATGTAAATTCTAAGAATTTCTTCTGTAAAACCATATATACAGCAGCAGAATTCCATCAATGGTGAAATTCTAATTTAAAACTTAACTTCCATAGGTAATTTCGATTGTGTGATCTCTTCTACATACTATTTCAGATACTTGAAATGTTGCATTATTGTGTAGCACTAATTTTAGAAATGTTGAAAATGATGCATTCCCGGAAAGGGAAACATTTTGTTACAAAGATTTAATTTGCAGTTATTACAATTGACCGGAATTTATAGAAAAGATAACAAGTCATGTATGAACTTAGTTATCAAAAAATTTTTTTCCTCTTTAAGGATTTATATTCAAACAAATCACAATCTATAATACAGATACAGTTTCATATAAACATATTAAAGTTGAAGGACGTAAATTCATAAAAACCAAGAAAAACACACAATTTGATAACAACAAATTACGTTTAGGTCTAGTCTAAAGTTTTATCTAAAAATTTTTCACTAAAAAAGTATTATATTTCACACATATTAAAACCAATCAATCTTCAACATGCCAAGAGTTAAAAATAATACATAATTTTCCTTAAATTTTTGTATTTGAACAAAAGCTTTACCAGAAAATATTTTGTGGATATTTTTAAAATGAACAGCAATTGTAATTTAAAAAAAATAAAAACGAAATGAAGCATCAACCATCAGTTATCTATTTAAATGTCGGCATAAAAGACTTCTTCGTGATATTATTATGTCGTAACAAGTCGATTTGGATTTTACATCTATAATTACCAAGGCAATTACCTACGTTGTGACGGTTTATTTTCGTTGGTCGACCTTGTAATATACGAATAAGAGATGATGTTTATCCTGTATATGTTGACTACCTATATGGAAAGACACATGCATGATGGTTTTAATGAAGAACGTCCGTAATAACCCGTAAGGTAGGGATGCTGCTGTTTCCTCTCACTAACATTATAGTAGCATTGGGATTCATTAAGGTGTAACTGTGTGTGTTTAGTCTTTTTGTATATAAATTTTTTACACTGCCCTCAGGCCATCCATTGCTCCCACCTGGCTGGTATATTGTAGGGCCTCTTTTTCTCTCAAATTCGATTCCTTATGAACTTTTCTTGAAATACAACCACATCACATCAGTTTTAACTATTACATGAAAATATTAATGTGGTTCTCTTTCTCTTCCTCTCACTTCTTGTCGTTTATTACACATTCGTATAATAATAACACTGTTGGAGATTTTTGTAGTATAATAAAATGTAACAAATTCATTTATATGTCTTGGATATATAAATGTTAGAGCAGAAGTGAGTTTATGTAATAAGTAATTTAGGATGAACTACTGTTAAAATATTTATATATAGCAAGTCTTTCTTGTTGTTGTTTGTTGATTATTCAAAACTTCTTTTCAAATATTTGCTTTATTATGGTTTGGTGAAGGTCAATATAAAGAATAATTAATATGTATTTGAAAATATTATTAAATTGTCGATATATCGGAAAAAATCATGTATTATATATGTTGTAGATTAATTAATATATGAAAATATTTTTAAACGAGCAAATGTTAGTATTCACATTCACTGATTTTTTTAAATATCAAAGTTCTATATTATGGTCTAATTAAATATTAATACTAGTGTATATTTTTTTATTATAATTTTACATGAAAAATAACACTAATATAAAATAACCCCAACAAAACTGCCTTTTTTTCCAATAATAATAATAATAATAACAGATGCTTTGCATGATTGAAAACATAAAATTCATATAGATATATGCCTGGAAAACATAACATATTATAAATTATAATGTATTTTAATAAAATGTTAAAAAAAAATATTTTTTTTAGATTGATATCAATTTAATAATTGTAAGCGGACAATTGGCCAATAGTCGTGTTTTAGTTATATATTTATTTTTGAAAAATTTACCCCATTCATTCACTCAAAATACCCACCAGACGGAATGGTGTAAATTTTCTATAATACAGTTTACCTGGAAAAAAAGTACCCAAACAAGTGGAATGAATGTGGAAACCATAGCAGAAAATCGTATCTAAAATTTAGTGTGTGATATTTCAGATTGAATTATTACATTTTAAGCATCCCTCGAAAATGAGGGCACCAGACGGTCACGTTTCAGTTTCGATGACCGTCGTCGTGTTTTTGATGGTATATATAGTGGAATGGTATAATAGACTTCGTCTGTCTATTTGTATCCCTTTTTAAATTATTGTGTAGGCGTGAGTGAAGAGGGATGGAAAATGGGGTGACTCGTAAATGACCTTGAGTATATGTTTTAAATGGGCTTTCTTTCTAACCCAATGAGATCACATTTAAAAAAAGTCCAATCAGATAATAATACATTTTGCTGGTACTCGTATATGTATATTGAGAGCTTTCAGGTTTTTCAGGAGCATATTTGTTCGTTTCAGTTTGTACCACAAGAAAAATCATCTAGATTGTAATTGGTTCGATTGAGTACATCTTTTTCGAAAATTATTATATGAATGAATAAACATTGAATGCGTTGTCGAAGTTATAAATATCTTATATTTGTTGTAAAATTCGTTCGAATATTAACACTTGAATGAAACAAATATACAATACTTAATAAATTTAATTAATTATGTATGTGTAGGTCAATCAAATGACCCATATACATATTTAATTCAAAATAAGGAAGTTGCTTTCGTTGTTAATTAAGTTGTTTGGGTCATGAAAATGCTTTTTCAAAATAGAAACTTATGTTATTTTCTATAAATTCTTGTTGACTATTGACATATATATTATATCTACGTAAACCAAATCTAGTTTATTTGATATGAACTTTTTTTAAAATTTTGTAAAAATTAAGCAAGATATTCTGTTTTTATTAAGTCCTAAATTATTTATTTCCAATTTTCACAACTTCTAATAGAATTTTAGATTGTCGAACGAATTTTTTATTAATTTATTATTAAATATTTACAGCTTGGCCCAAACAATTTAAAAACAACAACCATGCGCATATATCCGTTAATTTCGTATAGAGATTTTTAATGGAAAACTATAAACAATAGCCATTTAGGGATGATGATGAATGCGCGTAAATATCTTTTATTTCAATTAAAATGCATCCCACAACAAACATGAATTGCATATACAACAATACGATTAAAAATTATGTATTATTGAATGATTCATCTATATATAACATCCATCAGCGTATTATTAGGATTCCCCCTTTTTTATACATATAACATCCAAATTCGATGATTTTCGGTACACACACACACACATACACACACATGTGGCAGCCGCTAAAAATTTTCAACAATTGTCCACGGGTTGTGCACGCGAAAATATTTAGGTGCCTGCTTTAATAATGATTGGTGAAAAGCGCCCCAAATAACACAATACCATTATCTATACAAATATATATAGATCGAATATCTTTCGTCTCTTTATACATACATATATACCAATATTCAATTGCAGTACATATTAAATATGCAACCCCTTTTCATAGTGTTGATATATTTTGTTAGCAGGTCAATGTTTTCAAATTGTGATTTAACGCATCTGACGGTGTATAGTTCACTTTTTTTATTGTTCAACGACTATTTTTTGTATTGTATCGAATATAATCGAATTGTGACTATGCTGGGGTTGTATTTGCAACCCTTTGCGTTGTTGACAGAATTATTAGTATTAAGTTACTTAGGTTTGAATTTAGTGAAGATAACATGTTGGTAGCTTTATATTAGGTGGTTTCTATTATTGACTTTTATTTAGGGTGATTGAGGGACGATAATAGACTAAATAGGTAATAAATTGTTATTGGAATATAGGCAATACAACAATTAATGTTGAGGATGATTTTTTTTGTATAATTTTCATTTATATATATAAATTCATTTATATTATTTTTGTTCGCATGTCTGAATACTATTAAAGGTATATATTTTTGGTTTAGATCTTGTTATTCTTATTCAAAAATCTATAATTATACACTATGAAAAAAATTCTTAGAAATGTAGTGTTGAACACGCTAGATACATATTAAAATTAAAGTTAACATCACATTTTTTGGTCACAGAAAATAAGCGGTATTATTTTTGTTGTTATCATCATATTTTAAAGGTAATAAAATATAAATTTAATAGAAACATATATTAAATACAATTACGTCTATTTGAAAATCATAAAAAATATATATGTAGTTTTCGTAGAATGTGATGAAATTTTGTAACTACATTAACACAATTGTATTAATAAATATCACTGAGATTAATTTCAATTAACATTGTATATAATTTGTTTATTAATATTTACTCTGTTCCTACAATTTTGTGTTTTCACACATAACATTTGCATGATATTAATATAAACTAGTATTATATAACATCTATATGTACGGTTGAAAAATGTTCATTTAATTATTTTAATTTCCCTAAAATTATGACAAAAACTATTTGCAGTCCAGGTTACACATGTAGGTACAATTTTTTTAATGTCACATTATTTTCTCATATTAATATGACAAATTACAACAGAAAAAAGAAGTGTCAGAAAAAATAATTAAACCCAATCCATTTTTTTTAACCCCCATAATCGATTTTTTATTTTAATGTGTGCAAAAGGAAAAGTGAAAATTTTTTATGACTGATTAGACTAATCGCAAAAAATTCCTTTATACCAACGAATCATATGCCCAAATTTGAATATTAAACAGTTTGACAAGTTCTTCATTCGTCTTTGACAAAAACAGCTTGCTTTTTTTCTCACGCACGTATGCAAATGTGCGTTCCTTACGCGTCCTTTCATACCACATCATACCATCATTAGTTTACTATAGTTATGGTGTTATGGTATGCGTTTGGGTATGTTGTGTTGGTACGGTCATCTTTTCGTGTTACATTCTCCCCTCATAAATTTGAATAAAATTGGCCCAGGTTAGTATTGGTGAACAATTCAGTCATTGAAATGGAATAGTTGATGTGGTTGGATAGATATTTGGTCAGAAGTTTTTTTCTTCTTTCACTTCTCAATAGAATATGTATTTGAATTTGAAAAAAAGCATACGACGATGATGAATTAAAACACATATTATTCAATAGAATGGTACTTTATGGGAATTTAAATGGGACTTTAAATGGGTGGATTATCGAACGTTCACCGTCTGAGGCACATGTGGATAGTTTTGGCCATCAAGGGTCAAAAAAGGTACTTATTATTGGGGTCACTTTTTTCCGAGGGACATTTCATTCAATTATACCGAAGAAACTGTTTTTTTCCGTTAGAATCTCTTTTGGGGTGTTAAAATGAAATTTTTAACGTTTTTTTTTTCACATATAAGCTTTTATATATTGTGTGGCTCGTGCCAAAGGAGCTTTTTTTGTTAAAAAAATTACGTGTCTACATTTTATTTTTTCTAATTCGGTTTTTGTGGACTATTAAAGCAATTTTGTGTTTATGTGTGACCAATTATGTGTACAAAAACTCACGATTTTCCACAAAAACTAAAATATTATGTCGGCACAATTTGAAACACTTCCCAGGACATCTTCATTTTTATGACTTTTTCAAAAGCAATTTAAAAATATAACAATAAAACCAAATATTTATATATATGTATAAATATGGCCTTTTTCAAAATTGCCCAATATTTAAAATATTTAGGGTTGATGGCAGAGACACGGAAGTTTTTTCTGCTCTTTTTATTTTTTGCCTCTTTCTGACCCTTTCTTTAAATATAGCTTCTGAATAACCCAGTAATAAAGCTATTGACTATTTTACACACAAAAAAAGTGTTTTTGTCGGCAAATTAAAGTTTTCAAACAGAAGATGACCGTGTGTGTGTATGATTCTTTCCATGATTTTTTATTTCACAACCCTTTTGGTATGGACTGTTTATAATATTGGGGTATTGAAATTGAAATTTCAAAGAAGTAAACAAACGGTATTACTGTGCCATAAATATAAACTGGGAACAAAAAATTCATCACCACAAAAAAAGTACGTCAATGAACTCAAAAATGATGGGATATTTTAAAATTATTTGAATTTCTTCTATGGAAGGTATAGTTTTATACACATTGATCAAATTAATTAGTTTAAATTTTTTTTGTACAATTAAGGAATTGATAATGATTTTAACATGATTTATTACTTTGTTAACCGTTCTTCTGATAAAAATTGCTATCTGTTTATATATGTTATAAAATAACGAAAAATTCCACTTATTATTCTAAAACTTACATAAATACAGAAAATATTTAATAAATTAAAAACATATACATTTGTATTATGTATTGCATTAATTAATATACTACTATAATTTCTGTCAATATATGAGATAAATGATAAATATATAAATTAGTTTTACCTTTAATATACAATTATTCTGATGTCCAATTAATATGCAATTACAAACACGAATTATTATTGAATAAAAAAAACTGTTTACTTATAAATTTGTATTCTATTTAGGCAAGTTTTATAATTTATTAATGTAAAATTATATTATAGACATAAAAATTTCAATCAATATTACATATACATATGAGAGTGTGAGTTGTCTGTATATATTTATGAACAATGTGTCTTGTTTGTAAATTTGTGTTGAACAATCGATAAACCATTACCTTGCCACCCTATTTCACTTTATTCTATATATGAATATAATGTATTTTCGGTGAATTTTAGGAAAGGAATATCAATATCTTCGAACATATACATATATATGTCTACAATAACATCAATAATTCGATGACAAGAAAATGTTCTTATATCAAGAAAAGAAGATTTTAATATTTAAATGAGTTATTTGCGTTTTGAATTTTTAATGTTATTCAACTGCCCAATACATTTTCAAAGACAACTTGATCTATTTTTGCAGTTGAGAATCGAAAAGAACTAGATAGTTAACTAAAGGCTCGTTTACGTTTATGTTTATAATATAAAGCCAGAAACCTACTGAAAACCTAATGATAAAAAGTGGTCGATTAGTGCAAGTTGGTGTAAAAAAAGGAAAAAAGTTTGCCAAAAAAACGAATGATTTTTTGTTGTAACGCGTGCCTAAGGCCCCAGAAAAAAAAACTAGTTTTTGATCTATCCGAAAAAAATATATTAGTGAGGACAGTTCAGTGGTGTCGCAGTCGGTCCAGTTTTTCCCCAGTCTGGTGAATAATAGACAGACGATGGACGGGTATGTGGTAGCGACGTTCACTTGTTCGTGTATTATGTTGTTACGTAATACTTACCCCCGCCAGTCGAAATTATCCCTACCACTGTGAGCCCGAGCATACCGCGTTGTGTGGATGCTGCCTTGGAGAGACGACCGGCGTTTTTCTAATCTAAGTATGTTAGTGTAGTTTTTGCTACCCATCAGAACGCTTGTTTTTTTATCCGATGCGTTTTTGTTGTCGTTTTTTATTTCGCCCGTATGTTTTTACCACAAATTCATACCAATAAAAATCTACTTATAAAATTGTATCGAATGCAAAAGTGCACCTGTTGAAATTTTTTTTTTATTTTTAATTTTATGTGATATTTTGATTTCGTCAAATATATTTATAAAAAATAAAAAAAGAAAAATAAACTAAACTGTACTCTTTTATATAACAGAACTGAAAAAGTGAATTTTTTTAAATGTAATTTAATACTAGTGCATATATGACTCTTTGCGATAAAATTACACTTAACGCAGCAAAACTAGTGAAATACATTTACAAAATAGAAAAAACGTTTAATTTTCATTTAAAATTTGATAGTTTTTTTAAATAATCGTTTAAATATCGTGTGAAAACAACGATTATGATTTCTTAAGCTGTAATATATGTATACACACATTATTAAAAATTTTGAAAACTATATAATTTAATTTGTCTTTTGTTTGAAAACAAGTGACTGGTTGCGCGGGCAACTGAAAATTGAAATTTGAAGGTTAAGGTCATTTCACATGAAACAATCGAAGCGCCTCCTCGATTGTTTCATTTCTATTATTTTCGATTGTAACATTGTCGCCGTTTGTATTTGCAAAACTGGAGGGTAGACTGGAATATCGTACCGGAGGTTTGGACTTTCACCAACCTCCGCCGCCCCCAATGTTGTTAGAAAATAATCCAAATTACTCCCACCTGCAACGGTCCATTGACACTTTACGGTCTCTGGGGGATCGATTGGGAGATCGAAACGTCGACTTGCGACTAAACCTCCATCATCAAGACTTGCGTAACAACGATCGATTGTCCGCCGAAAGAAATTTGAATCTCAATGATAGCGGCGGCGGTGGCAGGGGTGGCGGTGCAACGGCAGCACATCAGGGATTAACTAGTAACTTGGAATTGAATTTGAGCTTAAATTCGGATAGATTGTTGCAAGAAAGGAATTTGGAACGTTTGATCAATGAACGAACATTACAGGAGCAACGCATGAACTTGGATCATAATTTAAGTTTGGAACGGCTGAATTTGGAACGTTCACTGTCGCAAAATTTGGATCGCACATTGAACGATAGAAATTTAAATTTAACACAAAACAATGATAGAAATCTACTAGATCGAATGAATTCGGAACGTGGTGGCCTTATTGATAGAAATATAAATTCGGAACGTACAATAAATGATAGAAATTTAAATACAACAGAACGTACTACTACATTAATGGACAGAAATTTGAGCTCGGATCGGGGCGGCGGCATGTTAGATAGAAATTTAAATAATTTAGATAGGGGTTTTGGTAGTACTGACAGGTTAACTGAAAGACTGAGAATGGATCCAATTGGTGATATGAGGCACAACAGTGATATAAATGACCTGAAATATCGCGAGTACAAAGCACATTTGGAAAACTTGCGATCTGAAAGTTCAAGGTCGTTGGAAGGGAGGGCCGGTGGCGGTGGCGGTGGTGAGGAAGAACGGGGAACTACCCCATCTACACCGCCCACACCAATATCTGTCGGTGAAAACTTTCAAGAGGAAAAGGTATTTATCAAGGAAAATTTTCTGTTTTTCTTAAAAATTTTTTGGGGTGCCGTTTGAAAAAAAAAATTATAATAATGTATAACTTAAACCAAGGAAATAGGTCTTAATTATTATTGCTGATAAGTTATTTTGACAAATTAGGAAACAATACCTACTACTGTGATTATCATTTTTATTATGTTGAAACAGATTAGTTGGCTATAGATATTAATGCTAATTTTAAATTTTAATAATACGTTTCGTAACAGAATAGTTTTTAGTAAAAAAGTCGATGAAAACATTGATAGTTAGCTGTTATCTATCTTATCATTATCAGTGGTTTGTTTATCTTGGGGTTCAATATATGTATGTATGAATAGAATTTTAAAAAACAGATTGATTCATCTATATAAGTACCTACAAAAATACTAATATCGTATTCAATTTTGAATTATTTACTTATATGTACATACATATGTAATCAACATACCTATATGTATTGTTTAGAATATATATCGAATTGTCTAGTTTACAATTTTATTTTTTTCAATTCCAATAATATTATAAACAATATTGGAAAATTACCCCTAAATATTCCAATACAAATTTTTAAATTAGTTATCATTTATTTGCAAATGTTTGTCTGGCAAATTTTTTATTTATATTATATTTACATATACATAATTCAATATTTTTAATTAATTACACATATATATGTGTTATCATTCCCCGACGAAATTATTCAGCTTTTAATTTTTATTAGGCAATATGTGTGTGTATTCAATATTTTTGGGTGATAAAATATCAACCTCCTACAATTATTATCAAAAATATTCGATAACGATGTCTATAAAAATTTAACCTTTTTATGAGTTGTCTGACTATACATATTTACATATATATTTGTATTTTTTTTTCATTCTACACGATTTGCACTATTTTGTCACATGTTATATTATGTGGAATTTTATCTTGGTAGCACATTTTGCTGTTAACGGATTTTAAAAGAAAAAAAAAATAATTAATAAATAAAGTTTTTAACGAGTGATCAAACACGGTTTAATATTGAAAAATTTTGTCATAAATCCGGAATAAACAAATTAATGTCTGATGATCCCCATTAAATACATAAATACATGTGTGTAATATATTATTTTCGAGGATATGTACTCCTTATCACAGTTTATTTAAACTATAAACAAAGAATATTATATTTTGATAACCAGTTTTTGTTTAAATCCATGTGAAAGACATTAATAAAAGGTGTTATAAATAAAATATAAGGTAATAGTTAGGTAATAGTATTCTACATTATCTTGAATGTAACAATATATGTATTATGAATATAAAGTCAAGTACCTGTTTAGATTGATAATTTTATTAAAAACATAAGTCTAGGTACTATTTTTTTAATTAATTAAAAAAATATCAAGCAAACAAACTTTTTGAACGTTGCCAAGGTAAAACTTAACACTATCATCTAATTCCAAGGATTCGGTATTTATTTACAAAATAGTCTAAAAATACTATCAATTTATTTTAAAAACGTTTCATACAGCTTTCTAAATGATGGAAAACGGTTTTCCTTTGATATGTATAATTAAATAAACTAAAAAAAGTTATATAATGAAAATTATTATTATATAAATAAAATGAACTGAGATGCATAAATGCACGAAAATGCATAATTTGCAGTTACAATTAATTTAATTGTTATAAAGTAGCATGATGTGACTGTTATTTCTATTAAATGAATGCGACAAGGAAGCAACACGTCTGTTCGTGCTAAGATTATGATTTTTTTCCACTTTGGATGATTAAAAATTATCAAACATATATTTTCAAAAGATTATTTTCTTTGCACACATATTCAACTTTACATATACACGCATTTACTAATTGCTTGGGTGTATTTAAAACGAAAAAAACTGCCAAATATGTTAGTCATTTAATAAAATTTTAATTAGATAACTTTTAGTAATTTGCTTTTTGTGTTTATAAGTTATTATGGTACGAAGTTGTTGTAAATAGGGCATCTGCACTTAACAAAAAAATGTAATTTGATGTAAAGTTTTTTTGTTGTGGTTAAAACCTGACTATCTGCACATATTTCGTAATATTAAAAATGAATCAAAAATAATGCATTTATTATTAATAGGTGGTAATTCTAATCTAATTAAAATATAATTATCATTAATTTAATTTTTAACCACAGACTAAACGAATGAATATTTAATTATGTAAAAAATCGTATTTCGTTTTTCACAGACCCATCATGTTTATGGGTCGATAAAACATATTTATAGTAAATACATAGAAAACTGAAATGATTAATTTGTGTTGCTTGTATTTTTATATTATTATTATTTCTAATATGTATTATGTTGAAAAATTGAACATCATGTATTCAAACGAGGAAAAGAATCCAGCAATCTCTTTCGTCTAGGTCAGTTGTCAGACTTCTTTTTTACCATCAAGGTCAACTTACTGCCAAAAATTCATATATAATATATTTATGTACCTACATGTGTGTGAGTGTGTGTATGTGTGCAATCTTAAATGTGCATCATCAAGAATGATATTAAGGCTGTTTTTTCTTGAATTTATTAGACATAGAATGTGGTTCTAACGGAATTATTATGAAAAACTAAATCATATAAATATATTTTAATTTCATATAATAAAATGCAAATAATTTGTTAATTAGATATGATATGTTATAATTTTATTTTTATTTTTGCATTCGTTTCAATTTATGCAAAATTTGTGTTTTGTTTAAAAACTTTTTGAGGTGTTTAATATTATATTATTATTGTTTAAAAATGGGTAGTTGTTATATTTGTATGTTTTTCTGATTAGCCAAGTGTAAAATGACTTGTATGACCTTACCCAATATAATTATTTCAAACTGATTTTCTTATTTCTTATGAGATTTGTTTTCGTAATTTTTATTAATGATTAAAGTATAAATTTTTCTATGTTTTTGCCACTATTGTGCGGTTATAATAATTTCATAATTGTGTCATAGTTAGACGTGCGAAACGTTGTTACGTATTATTTATAAACATACTTGTTATATATATATATATATAACTAAGGCTTTTTTTATATAATTTACACCTATTTAAGATAAATTACGATTTGCTATTTATGTTTTGCATATAAACAGTAAATAATGTAATTAAGATCATAAATATACATATAGAGAGTGATTCAGACAAGTTTTGAAACTCAAATAGTATATTAGATAAAGAGTAAAAACTCAAAATTTTGAAGAAAAAAAATTATTTCGAGTGCAAATAACAAATTTGGTATTTGAGGGGACGACTAGGTACATTCGGCCCATGACGTTACAACTTTTTTTTGTAATACAACTGTTTTAACAGAAAATTTAGTAACAAAACTTTTTTATCTCTTATATTTTTTTAATTAATTACTTGCCGTTTTTAAGTAAAACCAAAAAAGCTCATTTATGAGCTTTAAAGTTGAACCACTTTCTTGGCATTTTTTTATCTGAATTATAATAATTGCATATAGTATATAAAATGTGATTCAAAATAAAGTTCTAAAACGTTAAAGGCCTTTAGCGGCCTTTACTCACTAATACTGACATAAACTCCCAAAATTTTGAAAAAAATAATCTATTTTGATTACAATTCCCAAATTTTGTATTTGGGGGACAGCAACAAGTTTACGACTACAACTTGTCTTTAGTTATAAATATAAAATTGACATAATCTTTTGTAATAGAAAATTTAATAACAAAACTTTTTTATTTCTTACATTTTTTTAATTAAACTAACTGTTTTTGAGTAAAATTAAAAAAAAATCATTGAGTTTGCATTATTTTATCCGAATTATCTTTTAAATGGAATAATTTTACTTTTGAAGTACTCATTAAAATTTCGACACCCTTATCAATCTTCAAGTGTCTCTGAATGTTAGTTGAGTCACCCTGTACCTATAATGTGAATCAAACAACGTCC